>CM022302.1:563581724-563865277 GCA_011799875.1 Thinopyrum elongatum
ACATTAGACCCTTAACCTATAAGCTTCAAATACACACAAATCACTAGGGGCAATAGATGCACTTACAATCTCCCCCTTTTTGGTGATTGATGACATATAGGTTAAGTTTTCAACGGGGATAAACATATGAAGTGTAAATACTAATATTGAGAATTTGATTGCAAGATATAGAGGAACTCCCCCTGAAGATGTGCATATTTGAAGAATTTGCTTTGAAATAGCAAATGCACATTGTTGAGTAATATCATGGAGATCTCCTCCTATATCTTGAAATTCATACACGCATTTATCATATGATATGAAGAATTTGAAATGCATGATGAAATATGGTGTCTGACGGAATTCAGCATGCGTGCATTAAGGTACTTGAGGAAATAAGCATGCAGAAAGCAGTTCAAAAGTATCAGACCACCATAGGACTTAAGTTTACAACTCATCAGAGCAAACACCTCAGAAGAGCAAGAGTTGAAACTTAACAGAAATATAGCCCATATATAAGACCCGCTTGAAGACTAAACTCAAATTTCTCCCCCTTTGTCATCGAATGACCAAAAGGGATGAAAAATGAGGACTAACGCCCCTGAAGAATATCATCATCATGTCGATGGAGGAGCGCCAGCATTGTTGGGGTCGACTATTGAGGTAGGGCCTGCTGCAGTGTCGTTCAAGTCTTCAGCTTCATCCGTCTCGCGCGATGAAGAATATGAACTGGCAACAAGCTGAGGAACTTTGACTTTCTTGAATTTCTTCGAAGGTGGCTGGGACCAGTCAAAGTCCTGTTGGAAGCCCATCTCCTTGAGTTCTTCAGCACTATGAAGATTAGACAGAATCGCCCAAGTGCGGTCAAAGACTTCATGGAAGTAGTAGTGATTCTTCTTCACAGTATTTTGAGTGACTGTCATGTTCTGAAGAATTGCACCAAACTGACGCTTGACCCACTTGTGATTTCGATCAACTTTCTGATGAAGACTAAGGAGAAGTTCACGATCAGTCATCACACGCGGAGCTGTGGCTTGAGGATGATGTTCTGAAGCTTTGGCGGCAGAATCTTGAGTTGCAGAGTCATCATTGGTGGAATAGGAAGTAGCTTTGCGAAACTGTCCATCCAATGGACGAGTACCTTCATCAATAACAGCAGCTTTGCCCTTCTCGTCAGCTAAGGAAATAGTCCGTTTGAGGACTTCAATAGGGGGCAAATAGCTGAGATGATTTTGAAAGTCAGCCATGTAATGAATTGAAGACCTTGATCTGATGAATCTCATGATCCAGGGAGCATAAGGCTTCAACTCAAAAGGTGACAGTGCAGCATTGGCCAAAGTCCTCATGAAGAAATTGTGGTAGTTGATAGGAATACCGTGAATGATATTGAACAGCAGATTCTTCATAATGCCAACAACTTCTTCATCATCAGAGTTGTGGCCCTTGATTGGACTGAGGGTTTTGGTCAATATGCGATAGACTGTCCTTGGCACATAGAGCAATTCCTTGACGAGGAATTTGGTCCTTGGAGCTTGGCCTGGCTTCAAAGGCTTCATCAGCACTTGCATCAGATGATCAGACAGTTCAGGTTCAACATAGAGAAGCCTAGCACCTTCAGTGGGAGGACTGACTGGGACGGCATGAAGCAATTCAGAGGCCGGTGCTTTGAAATGAGTATTATCAGTCATCCAGTCCAATACCCATGAATTGACATCATCAACATTTCCAGTAATGTGCAGCGTGGCGAAGAATTGAAGAATGAGTTCTTCATTCCAATCGCAGATGTCAGTGCAGAAATTGAGTAACCCAGCATCATGAAGAACACTGAGGACTGGTGTGAAGCAGGGCAGCGATTCCATATCTACATGAGGAATTTGCTCATGTTCAAAGATCTTATCCTTATCAACCAACAATGAGGAGTAGAAGTTCATCTGGCTTGCAGTCCAGAAACGCTTGCGATGAAGACGAGCAGAGTCATAGGGATTGTAGTCAGTGAAGAATATGTGCTCGTTGAAGAAATCCTCAGCATTAAACTTCTGCTTCTTGGAGTGAGGGTTCTGTGGCTTGGGCTGAAGATTAACAGTTGAAGAATTTACAGCCTCTTGAGGTGTAGCCACTGGAGCCACTGGCTGAGGAATTTCAGCAGCAGCCTTGGCCTTCATTTCTTCAGACATATGTACATCAGCGCTAGTGACTGGAACTTCTTCAGGTATAGAGTGAAGTGAAGCTTGACGTTCATCAGAGCCCGTATGAATTTCTTCAGTTTGCACAGGAGACTGAGGAACATGATGTAGAGGGGTTGTCAGAGGTGAATTGGGGTGATGACTTTCCCAAAAGTCATCATTCAGAATAGGTGTTGTAGACCCAATATCCACATCCTCATCTTCTTCAGTTCCTTCGACGTCTGCCTCTTCAGCTGTGAACTGAGGCATGGGCGATGATACCAGTGGGGTTGAAGGGAAAGTATCCACTTCAATTTCTTCATCCATCTGCTCTGTCGAAGCAGCAGAAGGAATTTCTTCATCAGATTTACTTGGAATTTCATATTCCTCACCAAAGGGAATGATCTCCTTTGATGGCATGCTTGATATTGGAATAGCATCAATTGGGTTTTCAGATGAACTCCTCAAAGTCTTCAATTTCTTGGGGGCTGAAGACTCTGAAGATGCAGATGCTTTCCTTTTCTTCACAGCTGCTCGCTCTGCAGCCTTGGTTTTCTTCGCTTCTGATGCAGAAGGAAGGTTGATGCTTGTCATCGGTGCAGGAGGAGCAGAGGAAATTGGTTGAATTTCTTCAGGCACAACTGATGCAGTTGCCCTGGCTTGTTCAGATTCCTCAGGCACAGTAGCAGATGCTTCAACTGGCCTGGATTGCTCTTCAGGCACAATATTGGAGGTTGCCCTGGCATTTTCTTCAGAGACTGGAATTTCTTCATCAGCTCTGGCGCTTTCTTTTTCTTCAGCAGACTGAACAGATGTTCCAGTCTGAGGAAATTTGGGTTGCGATGAAGCTGCAACACTTGGAGTAAATCCTTTTGCCATTCTGACGAATCTGACTTTGGCACCTAGCCAATCTGCATGGAATGCATGAAATTCATCACTGAGTGCTTTGATCTCAGCCTGCATAGTCACAAGTTCTTCAGGAGACATTTTCACAACATTGTTCTTCAGAAAACGCTCCTTCTTGTACTGAGCCTTCTTCACCTGCCTGGCCTTTTCAAATTTCCATTTTTCTTCATTTATGAAGGCCGTCAACATGTGACTTTGACCAGGAGTGAGGTTTAATTCAGGCAAAGGTGTGTTAGGGTTCTTGTGCCATAGATCAATAAAATCAAGGATCTTCCTTGGATCCAGCATGAGGGGCACAGCACTGCCTTTGGCTCTAGCGGCCCTTTGTTGTCGATCTCTGATGAGCTCAGCTAATTCTTCATCATCAGCTTCGTCTTCGCTTGACAGAACCTGAAAGGCGACTTGCTTCTTGTGAGGACTTGGCCTTGTGCCTAGTCCAGCACTGGCCTTTTTCTTCAGCAAGGTCGGAGTTGTTGAAGACTGAGGTGGAGCTGAAGAACTTGCAGAGACTCCTGAAGCAATTGAGATTCCAGTAGTCCTTTGGCATGTGGCAAGATGCACAGGTGCTGAGGACTTTGCAGGAGCAGCTGAGGATTTTGCAACCGAGGGAGTTGGAGCTGCTTTTGAGGAATTTGCTTGAGGTACAGGCCGTGAGGGCATTGCAGCTGAGGAACTTGTCTTAACAGCTGATTTCTTCAGCATAGCCTTCTTAGGCTTGATAGCAGAGGCCTCAGCGGCGGCAGCAACAGAATCTTCATTGAATTTCTTTACTGCCTCTTTAGCCACTTTGGCCAGCTTGGCTTGACGCTTAGCCCACTCCTGAGGAAATTCCTCACCTCTTCTGATGCTAGTGGGATCAGCTTCTTGGCCAGGAGCCAATGGAGGTCTTGGACATGGAGGGTTAACAGCAAATTTCTTCATGTACTTGGGAGTGACATAGCGATATTCCCTCCATTCTCTTGCCCATCTCCTCTCAATCTTCTGAATGCGCACTTTGCGCTGATTTTTGTTCTCCTTGCCATGAGTTGCTTCATCAGGAGTACAATATTCATCATAGATGTCATCAGGGATCTCAAAAGCAGTATTTGTTTCTGGCCTCTTTCCTCCCTTTTGAGGTCTTTTACCATCAGCCATTTTCTTCACTTGAGGGTTTTGAACAATCGAATTTTCTGATGAGGTGTGCAATTTTTCTTCAAGGAACGCTGCAAATGAGTTAAGGTGATGAGAACCTAGAGATTCAGCAGCGGACATGTGTACCTGTGAACAGAATATAGGTGCGAAGAGTTTTGGAGAGGTCATATGCGTTCTCAGAAGATTTTCAAAAGTATCAAGTTTGAGGAAGATGACCAGGGGTGTCTTGAGGAATTTCACTAAGCATTTTTGACTTAGGTTCCAGAGTTGTGTAGATTGAAAATCCACACAATTGAGGAATCTTGAAGAAAAATGTTGCTTAGAGAAACTGATCAAGGACAGAAGCAAGTTGGTGTTTAAGAACATGAAAGTTGAAGAATAAACACCTTTTGAAGATTTTGTGGAAATCATCAGAATCAACAAGGGCAGTAAAAATAAATTTTATTTACCCTTGACGAAGAACACGACGAACTGAGAGTGGCAGTGGAGATGTTCGTCCGTTCAGATCTTCCACGCCCTAACTTGGCAATGGAAAACAGCTACGGCGGCGGCGGAGTGAGGATTTCCGCGGCCGGCGTGAGTACGACGGCAACGAGGTCGAGGCAGTGAAGCTCTTCCTCACCGGCGACGATGGAGTGTAGCGGCGGCGCTAGGTCTGAGAGCTCGAGCGAGGGAGTAAGATCGAGCGGGGTAAATGAGCTCTAAGGAGGGTGAGGGGTATTTATAGCAGAGGTGAAAAACCGCTCGTTCGAAGAAAATGGACAAACGTGCCCCTGACCCTTCTCATCCTAGCGACATGTGTCACCCACGAACTGTGAAGTGGAGATCGTGTTAGATCGAGGGTGAATAGATAAATCTTATCGAGGGATAAGGAACGGTTTGAACAGCAAAAGCCGAAAATTCAGATAAGAATATTTTAATGTTTCGTTCGCAAATTCTTCAGCTGTTAAGGACACAGTGAAGACTTTGAACGGGTTTCAAATAGAACGCACATGAAGAATTTGTGAACGGACTGGATTGAGTTTAGCATTGAGGGGGAACGGGTCCGATCACATTCACTTAGAAGAAACACAGCTTGAAGAATTAGCAATAAGTGAATGCTGTAGAGGACAGAAAACTCAAATATATATATATATATAGTCAATGAAGAACATAGACGGAAAGAGTGAAGATTTTGCAAAGTTGAAGAATTTGAAAATTTGAAGAATTTGCACAATGATGAAAAACTCAAATTTTGAAGATTTTCAACTTTTTGTGGTGGCGTGACCCACCATGTAAGAAAGATGATTTCAGACACCGCGTACAATTGTCGTAGGGCTCTGAGAATCAAATTCTTCATTAATTTCTTCACACTTAGAGGGTTAGTCTTCATTGATTGAAGAAAAACGTTTCTTCATGTGTTGCACATCTAAGTCATCAATTTGCATAAGTGTTAGGATGTGTGTCCTTTTCAAAGGACATTCGAAGATTCTAAGATATTTAGCTCACACCGCAACTTGCTAAATCTCTTCTCATCCAAGGGCTTTGTGAAGATATCCGCTAGCTGTTCTTCAGACTTCACGGGATCAATAGAGATGTCACCCTTCAACACATGACCTCGAAGAAAATGATGACGAATCTCGATGTGCTTTGTCTTCGAGTGCTGAACTGGGTTATGAGCAATTTTGATGGCACTCTCGTTGTCGCAGTAGAGTGGCACATTCTTCACATTGATGCCGTAGTCCTTGAGGGTTTGCTTCATCCATAGCAATTGAGCACAGCAAGAACCAGCAGCAATATACTCAGCTTCAGCAGTAGAGAGTGATACGCAGTTCTGCTTCTTCGAGGACCAACATACTAAGGATCGTCCGAGGAAATGGCATGTGCCTGAAGTTGACTTGCGGTCCACACGATCACCGGCATAGTCAGAGTCAGAATATCCAATGAGATCAAAAACCGAGCCCTTGGGATACCATAATCCAATTGTTGGAGTGTGAGCTAGATATCGAAGAATATGTTTCACAGCCTTATAGTGTGATTCCTTCGGTGTAGCTTGAAAACGGGCACACATGCAAACACTAAGCATAATATCCGGCCTAGATGCACATAGGTACAATAAAGAACCAATCATGGAGCTGTATACCTTCTGATCGAAGTCTATTCCATTTTCATCAGTGCATAGATGGCCATTTGTGGGCATAGGGATTTTGACGCCTCTGCATTCTTGCATACCGAATTTTCTCAGAACGTCCTTGAGGTATTTCTCTTGAGAAATGAAAATGCCATTATGTTGTTGACGAATTTGAAGACCTAAGAAGAATTTCAATTCTCCCATCATGGACATTTGATATTCCTCACTCATCATGTAAGCAAATTCGTCACTGTAATGTTGGTTAGTACAGCCAAAGATAATATCATCAACATATATTTCGCACACGAATAATTCATCATCATAGGTTTTGGTGAAAAGAGTTGGGTCGAGTGAACCGGGTTTGAAGCCTTTCTTCATGAGGAATTCCTTCAGAGTATCATACCACGCCCGAGGGGCCTGCTTGAGGCCATAGAGGGCCTTATTGAGTCTGAAGACTTTGTCAGGATGTTTAGGGTCTTCAAAACCTGGGGGTTGAGCAACATATACTTCTTCCTCAAGCTTACCATTGAGGAATGCACTTTTCACATCCATTTGATATAAGATGATATTATGATGGGTAGCATAAGCAAGCAATATGCGAATAGCCTCAAGTCTAGCAACAGGTGCAAAAGTCTCATCGAAATCAATTCCTTCAACCTGTGTGTAGCCTTGAGCTACAAGACGAGCCTTGTTCCTCACCACTAGGCCATTTTCATCTTGCTTGTTGCGGTAGATCCATTTGGTACCGATGATATTGTGCTTGCATGGGTCCGGTCGCTTGACAAGCTCCCACACATTGTTCAGCTTGAATTGATGTAATTCCTCTTGCATTGCTTGAATCCATTCAAGCTCCAGAAATGCCTCATCAACTTTGGTGGGCTCTGTGATAGAGACGAAAGCAAAATGCCCACAAAAGTTAGATAAATGTGAAGCTTTTGAGCGAGTCAGAGGACCTGGTGCGTTGATGTTGTTGATGATTCTCTCAATCTGTACTTCATTTGCAACGCGGGGATGAGCAGGTTGACGACTTTGATTTGGCTCAGCATTTTCTTCAGAGCCATTTTCTTCAGATGCGCTAGCATGCTGTTCTTCATGTTCTGGAATGATTTCTTCAGCAGATTCTTCGGTAGGAATGACATCCTCAGTAGCTTTGAACTTGATGGTTTCCTCAGGCGTCTTTTCATCTAGCACAGGAGGTAGGTGCTCTCTTTGCGAGCCGTTAGTTTCATCGAACCGCACATCTACAGTTTCAACAACCTTGTTGTGATAGGCATTGAAGACCCTGTAGGTGTGCGAGTCCTTTCCGTAACCAAGCATAAAACCTTCATGTGCTTTCGGTGCAAATTTAGAATTGTGATGTGGATCTCTAATCCAGCATTTAGCACCGAAGACTTTGAAATAACTCACATTGGGTTTCTTGTCAGTGAGGAGTTCATATGAGGTCTTCTTGAAGAATTTGTGAAGATATACCCTGTTGATGATGTGGCATGCAGTATCAATTGCCTCAGGCCAGAAGTGACGAGGTGTCTTGTATTCATCAAACATGGTGCGAGCCATCTCAACAAGAGTCCTGTTCTTGCGCTCCACAACGCCATTCTGTTGAGGAGTGTATGGGGCAGATAGCTCATGAGTAATACCAAGTTCATCGAGATAGTCATCAAGACCAGTATTCTTGAACTCAGTCCCATTGTCACTACGTATATGCTTGATCTTCACGCCGAAATTCGTCGAAGCCCTTGAGGAAAATCGTCTGAAGACTTCCTGCACTTCAGTCTTGTAAGTAATGACATGCACCCATGTGTAACGAGAATAGTCATCAACAATGACAAAGCCATATAGAGATGCTGCATTTGTTAGTGTGGCATAATGAGTAGGGCCAAAGAGATCCATATGAAGCAATTCAAAAGGACGAGAAGTAGTCATGATAGTCTCCGAGGGGTGCTTGGCTCTGGTCATCTTTCCAGCCTCACAAGCCCCACAAAGATGATCTTTGAGGAATTTGACACCCTCGATGCCAATGACGTGCTTTTTCTTCACGAGCGTGTGTAAGTTCCTCATGCCAGCATGACCCAGTCGTCGATGCCATAGCCAGCCTTCTGAAGCTTTAGCAAGTAGACAAGTGGCAGGCTATGGTCCTGCAGAGAAATCAACAATATACAAGTCTCCTCTCCTAAAGCCTTCGAAGACTTTGGAATTGTCAGATTCCATGAGCACTAAGCAACGATATTTGCCAAAGACAACAACCATATCAAGATCACAAAGCATTGAGACAGACATGAGGTTGAATCCGAGGGACTCGACAAGCATGACTTTATCCATGTGTCGATCCTTTGAGATTGCAACCCTACCTAGACCCAATACCTTGCTTTTGCCTTTGTCAGCGTAGGTGATATGCTTCAAGTGTGATGGAGATAAAGGAGTGTTCATCAGTAAGCTCTTGTCACCGGTCATGTGATTTGTGCATCCACTATCGAGGACCCACTCAGTAGCTTTGGGTAAATCATCCTGCAGATGAATTAGTGCATCTTACGAACTCATATACTTCAGAGTGAAGAATATGACATCAAATTCATCAGACATATTTCATCAATTAAAGCAACATATGTATATATAGCAATGTGAGGACGTGAGAAATGAATAAATCATTTCTTCATGATTAGCTTGCGTCCTTTCAAGCATTTCAGGTCTCCAGCAAATTCTTCAGACGATTTAGTTCATCTGGAGACCTGACCCTGCATAAGAGATTAGTTTCTTTTCTTCACCACCCACATCTGGAGGGGTGGCAAAGAGTTCATCATTCTGCGAGCTCCATAAGAGAAAGGTGGCATAGACGCCAGACCACTTCGTTTCACATAAGAGGGGTTAGGGTAAGCATATGAATAAGCAGAGAAATTCTTCGAGGACTTATGAACATAATGATTTGAAGAATAATGCATATATTCATAGCCCTTAGGCTTTCCCTGCGAAACAGAAGTGTTAGCACGATGATGTTCATGTGAGGACTTTGATCCATGTGAGGAATTTGATTCATATGAAGAATTTGATCTGGGGTTCTTATTCTTCACAGGTGGTGTCATGAGGACATTCACCTGAAGACTTTCAAGGCACTTTTTGGGAACCCAGATTTTCTTCATAGGGGGACCATTCCTGCAGTTAGATCCAACATATCTAGCAAATACCTCACCATTCTGATTTTTGAACAGTTTATAGTTGGAGTCAAATGACTCATCAGATGAATATGAGGATTCACAAGTAAAGCCAGATAAAGTGGATGGATCTACGGGAGGTCCCTTCGCAGCAACCCATGAGGTTTTGGGATACTGCTCCGGTTTCCAGTAGGTTCCATCAGCATTGAGTTTCCTCTCAAAGGCAAAACCCTCTTTCCTAGGGTTCCTGTTCAAGATCTGCTTTTTGAGCACATCACAAAGAGTCTGATGCCCTTTGAGGCTTTTGTACATGCCTGTCACATACAATTCCTTCAACCCTGCATTTTCGTCAGTGATACTAGTGGTATCCTCAGATGAGGAATTTGTGACCACAGAGATAGTTGAAGAATTTGCAGCAATGGAAGCATTTGAACATTCAGGTGAAGAATTAGCAGTTTCACGTTCAATGCATTTCAAGCATGGTGGAATAAATTCTTCCTGAGCGGAACTGATCTGTTGAGCAAGCAAAGAATCATTTTCCTTCTGAAGATCTTCATGACTCACCCTTAGCTTCTCAAGATCTTGCTTTCTTTGAAGAAATTCATAAGAAAGCTTCTCATGATCGGCTAGGAGAGTTTCATGACGACCTTGAAGGTTGTCAAACTTAGACTGTAGTTGCTGAAGATTATCAGTCAGTGTTTGAGTTCGATCCATTTCCTCACCTAACAGATCATCGCTTTTGTCTAGCATATTTTGAACCTTTTCCAAAGCCTTTTGTTGTTTAACAGCAATATTAGCAAGTTTGGAATAGCTGGGTTTGAGGTTATCATCAGATTCATCCTTACTTGATTCAGAGGAGGGATATTTGAGTACCTTGGCACCTTTTGCCATGAAGCAATAGGTAGGAGCATAGTCATCGTTGCCGTCATCAGCAGTGTTGGGGAAGCCATTCTCCTCAGTGTTGAAGATGGACTTGCTAACGTAAGTAGTAGCGAGGGCTAGGCTCGCCACACCAGAGTCTGACTCCTCAGATGCCTCCTCTTCCTCATGTTCCTCAGATTCAGCTTCAGAGTCCATTTCCTTGCCAATGAATGCCCGAGCTTTCTTGGAGCTGCTCTTCTTGTGAGATGAAGACTTTGAAGATCTTGACGATGAGGACTTTGAAGATTTCTTCTTCCTCTTAGAGTCATCTGAACTATCATCCTTGTATTTCTTCTTCTTTGATTCCTTCTCCCACTGAGGACAATCAGTAATGTAGTGACCAGGTTTCTTGCATTTATGGCAAGTTCTCTTCTTGTAATCACGGGATGAGGAATCTGATTTCATGTCATCACCTCTTGAGGATTTTCCAAATCGGCCACGTCTAAAGAACTTCTGGAATTTCCTCACGAGCATTGCTAGCTCCTGACTCAGTTCTTCAGGATCACCAAGGCTGCTACCAGAATCTTCATCTTCAGATTCAGAGACTGCCTTGGCTTTCAGTGCACGAGATCTACCATAGCTCGGTCCGTAGAGATCTCTCTTCTCAGCTAGTTGGAATTCATGAGTATTTAGCCTCTCGAGGATATCAGCAGGATCAAGTGACTTGTAGTCACCACGTTCTTGAATCATCAGTGCCAGTGTATCGAATGAAGAATCGAGTGACCTCAGCAATTTCTTCACCACCTCATGGTCGGTGATGTCAGTGGCACCCAGTGCATGAAGCTCGTTTGAAATGTCAGTGAGGCGATCAAAGGTTTGCTGAACATTTTCGTTGTCGAGTCTTTTGAAGCGGTTGAAGAGATTGCGAAGAACGTCAACTCGAGAGTCACGTTGAGTTGAGACTCCTTCGTTGACCTTGGACAGCCTATCCCAGATAAGCTTAGCTGTCTCCAAAGCACTCACTCTGCCATACTGCCCTTTGCTCAGATGGCCACATATGATATTCTTCGCTTGAGAGTCGAGTTGCTTGAATCTCTTCACATCAGCAGCGTTTACGGAAGGAGTGACAGAGGGAACACCCTTTTCCACAACATACCAGAGGTCGTTGTCAATTGCCTCAAGATGCATGCGCATCTTGTTCTTCCAGTAGGGGTAGTCCGTCCCATCGAAGGTAGGACACCCAGCTGAGACCTTGATCATGCCTGCAGTCGACATAACTAAACTCCAGGTGGTTAAACCAAAATCACACAGAACAAGGGAGTACCTTGCTCTGATACCAATTGAATGTGCGTTATATCGACTAGAGGGGGGGTGAATAGGCGATTTTTACAAATTCGTCACTGAGGAATTTCAAGGTGAGGAAATTCCTAAGCGACGAACTACTTAGCAGCGGAATGAGTACTCAGATGCAAGCATAACAGAGCAGTAGCATAGTCATCATGATGAAATGAAAACAAGCACAGAGTACGAGTAGCGTAAACACAGGATAAGCAGGCTGAAGACAAACTGACTGAAGAATTTGAACTGAGGAAATTGAGAAAGTCTTCAGACAAAGTCTTCAAATAGTAATGATCAAATACATAGCAAGTATGCGAGGAAATGAAAGGGTTGAGGAAATAGAACCAGTAGATCGGTGAAGACACTGATTTGGTAGACCAGTTCCAACTGGTGTGACAGTTGTACGTCTGGTTGGAGCGGCTAGGTATTTAAACCTGAGGACACACAGTCCCGGACACCCAGTCCTGAACACACAGTCCAGGACACCTAGTCCTCACCGTATTCTCCTTGAGCTAAGGTCACACAGACCTCGCCCAACCACTCGTGGTAAGTCTTCAGGTGACTTCCAAACCTTCACATACTCGGTCACTCGGCAATCCACAATTTCCTCTTGGATGCTCTAGACCATGACGCCTAACCGTCTGGAGGATGCACAGTCCTCAAAGGTAACAAGCGTCGGTTCCACACAGGAACAATCTCTTCAGTGATGCTCAATCACTTTGGGTTTGTAGGTGTTTGGGTTTTTGGGTTTTTCCTCACTTGATGATTTTCGCTCAAAGTCCTCGGAGGATGGGATGCTCTAAATGACAAGTGTCAATCTATCTCTCGGAGCAGCCAACCAGCTAGTGGTTGTAGAGGGCGGCTATTTATAGCCTAGGGAGCAGCCCGACATGATAAGACATAAATGCCCTTCAATGATATGACCGTTAGGTGGGTAGATATTTTGGGACAGCTGGCACGTAGCACAGCAACGGTCGGAAATTTGAGTATCAGATTCCTCAGGGCTATCATAATCCTCACTTGTAGGCAATCCGCACTGGCGAATTTCTAACTCCTCAGTCAGAACAAATTCCTCAGAGAACAGAAGAACTTCGTCTCTGTCACTGAAGAACTTGACTAAACTGTATGAGATTTCCAATGGCTTCACTCGAAAGGATTGGGTAGGTGTAGGATTTTGAGTTGAGCATCACTTGGAAATTTTTCCTTAGTTTTACCTCGACCCCCTTTAACAGTACGGTGTTTCCTATGACTCAAGAAGAAGAAAATGAAACTACGAAAACAAAAGTCTTCACGCTTCATAATCCTCGCATGAATATCAAGTCTTCAGGGTCACACCAATTTCTTCACTTTCAAAGTCTTCAAGAAAACCAAAGTCTTCAGTTGAAGACATTCATTTTTAGGGGTCGACATTCATCGTAATTAACAAACTCCTCATAGACTTATAGACCTGTGTACACTCACAAACACATTAGACCCTTAACCTATAAGTCTTCAATACACCAAAATCACTAAGGGGCACTAGATGCACTTACAATAATGATCATTAGGTATTCAAATTTTTATGTTGTACTTGATTTATATAGTTATTTGTATGATTGTATGATTTATATAGTTGGTATTTATAATTTTCTTACTTTGTATGATTGTTTCTTATACATAGTGCCATGGTCTTGATTTCCGTCCTGGTCGGCCCTCGCCCGCTTTATGATTCGGATGTGGTAAATTCTCTTTCATAACTATTTGTTGCATTTCGCATTTATGCAAATTATGGCCATCAAGTTGACATAGAGATATTTTAATCTAGGAGGTATGTGAACAGGAATTTGAAACGGACCCTCTTGTCGAGAAGTTAAATTTAGTTGAAAAAGAAAATGAGTATTTGAAAGAAAAAATTAAAAGAATTGAAGAAGAGAAGATGACATTGGAGTTGTATGTTGCCGATGCCATCGATGATCACAAGATGAAGATGAATGCAATGCGCTTGAAGATGAATGCAATGCGCTTGAAGATGGATGCAATGCGCCTGAAGCTTAAGAAGATTAGAAAATATGCCATTGATAATGAGGCTTGGTATCATTATGCCGTTGGATCAATTGTTACCTTAGTTGCGATCTTCATCACATTTGTTGTGATGAGGGTAAGTTTTCTCTAGTGTTTTGCTTTACAAATGGATACTTAGCTTATTTTCCTCCTAAATGGCATAATTACCTAAGTTAGATAAAAAATGACATAATAACCTTACTAAGCTCCAAAATGACCTATTTACCTACCTTAGCTCTAAAATGACCTACACTTAGCATTTTTACCTAGCTTAGCAATAAAATGAGATTTTTACCTACCTTAGTTAGAAGAAGAAGAAGATAAAGAAGAGGAGAGGAGAAAAAGAAAGAGAAGAAAAAAAATCTTCTTCTTCTTCTAACTAGTCTTCTTCTTCTTCTTCTAACTAGTCTTCTTCTTATAACTAGTCTTCTTCTTCTTCTTCTAACTAGTCTTCTTCTTCTTATAACTAGTCTTCTTCTTCTTCTTCTTCTTCTAACTTTCATCTTTCCCAATTTGCAGATTTGCTTTACATGAGGAAGCTTGGATTCATGGAGTGTACTATTCTTGTGGTGCTTCCTTGTTGTTTATGAAAACTTGTTTGGATATGTATGTCTATATGGATATGTTGTTGGAAACTTGTTTCTGGTTATGTATATATGGATATGTTGGACTTTGTTGAACTATGTTGTTGGATTGGATGAAATATGTTGTTGGACATGCTGTTGGATATGTTGGATATGTATGCATGTATATCTGTGTTTGGAACCATGTCTAATTAATGGGATTTAAATAAAAACAGGGGATATATAGCCTCTTTGCCGTCCGCTAGCGGATGGCAAAGAGGACACGTGGCAGTCACCTGTGCAAACTGGGAACACTGGCTGCCTATTTGGTCATTTTGCCGTCTGTTGGCGGACGGCAAAGTGACCATCTATGCCGTCTGCCAGCAGACGGCAATGATTCAAACCTCTTTGCTGTCTGCTGGCGGACGGCATATCTGGACACGTGGCAGCTTCCCAGTGCTGCCTAGCTGGGCTCTTTGCCGTCCGCTGGCAGACGGCAAAGAGCGCCGTTAACCCCCTAACGGCTCTGACGCCACCGCACTGCCGTCAGCTTTCTTTGCCGTCTGCTGGCCTCGGATGGCGGATGGCGTAATCCTTTGCCGTCCGTTTCTAAGAAGCAGACGGCAAAGAAGGCCTTTGCTGGCAGGCTTTCATCCGGACAGTTTGCCATCCGCTAGCGGACGACAAAGATGCTTGCCGTCCATGATCCATGCCTTTGCCGTCCGCCATGGCGGACGATAAAGAAGCTGATTCCAGTAGTGATGAACTAATTAATAATATATATATATATATATATATGTACATAATAATAATTGAATACCTGACATTACTAATATTACTCTTCATCGTCTATATATGCTCCGGGATCAATAAATGCATCGTCATCATCACTATCAGTAATGACGTGCTCATCATCATCATCAATAAATGCATCAACATGTGGAAGGCCTCCTTTATGTAATCGGTTAAGCATTGATAGGTCATCCACAGCAGTAACCTCTTCTAGTTCCGGCTCTTCTTGCTCCGGCTCAAGAGTGAAGTCGGATTCATTGTTGCTGTCTACTTCAATGTTCTGGGGTGAAGTAGAGCGGTTCTTGAAACATTTTTTGGAAAGACGTGTTTCTTGGACGAATTCTCCTTCACATGTGTCTGGGTTAATGTGAGGTTCATAATCCTCTTCATTGGGGGGAGGTGGTCTAACACGTGGCGGCACTTCATAAACGACATCCCAACCATTGAGATTTGGATCACTTTGACAGGCCCACGGTAGATAGGAAACTTGGGTTGCCTGTTGAGGCGTAATATAGACATCGGGAACATCCAAATGGGTGCTTTGTTTGATTTCCAGTAGCCCTATATGTTCATGAGTCCTTCTAGTCTCCTTCGGCTGGAACCAATAATATTTGAAGACTACGACGTTTGGTGGGTTTGCACCATAGAATTGAAGTTCATAAATTGCATCAACTCTTCCATAATACTCGGTATCTCCTTCGCCGATAGCAGAGACACAACAATTTGTAGACTTTTGGTCGGCCATAGATAGCTCTTTGCCATAGGTACGAAAGCGATACCCATTGATGTCGTATTTGTCAAATGAACGGACCTTAAAGTCAAAACCATTAGCGACTTGTTTCAATTCGGCCTCCATAAACTCTGAATTAGCCTACAAGTTTAATATGAAATGATTGTTGCATTAGCCGCAAATTATACGAAGAAATGAAATGGTCTAATGGAAATTACCGTTTGTTTGAACCAAGAGATGAAACCGGGATAGCCGCCTCCATGCTTTGCCAGAAGCTCATACTCTTCGTCGGAATCCTTTTGGATCACCGCTCCATACGAGAATTTGGCGACGTATTGACTGTATCAAATATATCCGGGAATAAGAGCAGTTCAAAGGAATTAGAAGGTGTGAAATAATGTACCGAGAACTTACTCGATGTATGGCCGCACTTCTGTTAGGTTGTTGAAGATATACAACAAAATGGTCCGCCATTCTTCGACATCCAACGTTAAGGAATTAGAAGCACCGGCTGGTGCGAGATTCCCTTTGAATAGGCTGAGGTTGGATCCACCCTTTTTAGGGTCGCCAGCATTGTACCAAGGCTTCGGATTATGTAAATGACGATTTTTGGCTTCGTAGTGTGCTGTCACGAAGTTTGCCGCCTACTCAGTAATGAATGCCTCGGCCATCGATGCTTCAATTCTACGTTTATTTTTACATTTTGCTCGAAGTGTCTTCTGCATCCTCTCAGTTGCGTAGCACCAACGATTTTGCACGGGCCCCCCCAATCTTGCCTCGGTAGGGAGATGCAAAATCAAGTGCTGCATTGGATTAAAGAAGCCCGGCGGAAAGATCTTCTCTAACTTGCAGATCAACTCCGGCGCCAACTCTTCCATTTCTTCTAGCAGGCCAGGCGATAGTACTTTCGCACAAAAAACATGAATAGCGCATACGCCGGCAAGTCATGCGTCAAGTACATGTACCAGAACACATTATGAAGTTCTGTTTGCTAAAGGCATCGTATGTCTTGAACCCATTATCCCAGGCTTCTTGCAATTCGTCCTTCAGCGGCTGCATGTACACATTCATATTCTTCCCCGGATAGTTGGGCCCTGGAATTATCAACGTGGGGAAAATGTTCTTTCTTTGCATAATCTGTCCGGGTGGGAGATTGAGCGGAATGACAAATACGGGCCAACAACTGTATTGGGCTGCCGTCAGACCAAATACACTGAACCGATCCGTGCTGATGGCGACTCGAGGATGCCTTGGATCTACCGCTTTTTCATCATGTAATGCATCGAAGCACTTCCACACTTCACCGTCCGATGTGTGCACCATCATCAGCTTCCCATCTGCATCTAGTTGGGTTCTTTTGCCCGTTTTGTGCCATGTCATCTGTCTGGCCGTTTCTTCGACCATGAAAAGACGTTGAAGTCTTGGTACGATTGGCATATACCGAAGAACATTAACGGGGATTTTGGTCTGCGTCTTCTCACCCATATTGTTGTCTACCACAACATACCTGGATTACTTGCAAATGGGACAATAGTTCAAGTCCGCATACTGAAGCCTAAATAAGGCACATCCTTTCTCATAGGCATGTATCTTCTCATAGGGCATCTTAAGAGCACGGAGGATTTTGTCTGACTGGTACAGGTTTGCAGGTAGTACATGACCTTTGGGTAGAAAACGTCCAAATACTGTCATCATCCCGTCGTAGCATTCTCTGCCCAAGTTGAATTGAGCCTTCAGAGCCATTATTTGTGAGATGGCATCCAGCTGACAAAGCTCAGTGTGCTCGTGGAGAGGACGTTTTGTAGACTCTAACATTACATTGAAGGCCTTTGCAGATTCCTCCATCTCATCGTCCGAGTCCCGAGCATCATCAAAGTTTTGCACCATGTCTTCCATCTCGGTACCATGCTCGTCGGTGCGACGATGAACCACCTCGGCGCTGGCACGTTGGGCAGACTCACCATGAAATGTCTAGACCGTATAACCAGGCGTAAAACCAAACTTCTGCAGGTTTTTACTCATTACAAGCTTGTCCCTCCTATGATAGTTGTCGCACCGGGCACAGGGGCACCAGCTTATTGTCTGGCCATTTGCAAATGCGGCTCTCACAAACCCCCTGGTTTTTGTTAACCATTCATCGGTCATGTCTTTCTGACTAGTGTGACCGGTGTACATCCACGCACGATCACTCATATTGCGTAGCTATGGACACACAAGAAATATATACATAATTCAGCAAACCATATCCATTAGTTAATGGAGTTTGTCACTTTTATTACGTCCATGCAATTTAGATGCTAATAGGTAAAGATAGGTCCTAATCCCACCCGAGTATGTATAGATTGGGTTCGTTTTCCCATGCTCTGCTCCGGATCCGACGCAAAATTTCGGCAGCACCTCCCCGCTGTTCTCCTGATACATGTCTAGGCAATAAGCAGAGAGGATGTGTACCCGGAGAACAACAGGGAGGCACTGACAAAATTCTGCATCGGATCCGGAGCAGAGCATATGGGAAAACGAACCCAATCTACACATACTCGGGCTGTCCATGGATAACGTTGGACAATTCGAAAGAATCACGTTTATAAATATGCAAATGCATGTATATTTACAGATGTAACCCTTTCGAACGGGAGACGCATACTGGTCACGCATACTGATGATTGAAGACACCTATAGCTAGCAAGTTTCATCGGCTCGAAGATCGGAACAGAGCAAATGAAGGGGGGAGGAGGAGATGTCATTTGTGCTCACCCACGAACACAGGGGCGTAGCTCGTCGAACGCACGGGGAGGTCGTTGAACACCAGAACCTCGCAGCGACGAAACAACTGCACATTTAAAACCACCTGATCAACACAAATATGATGTTTTTTATATCAAAATCGAAAAATATATGACCTAACTCATAATTCACAAATATATGACCCCGTCGGCCTCTGGAAGGCCGAAGAGCACCTTTTCGGGAGGTGTCGGGGGTCGGGGTGTCGGGGGTGTCGTGTCGGGATCGGGGTGCTGTGTCGGGGTCGGGGGTGCCGTGTCGGGGTCAGGGTGCTGTGTCGGGGTCGCGGTGTTGGGGTGTCGTGTCGGGGTCGGGGTGTCGTGTCGGGGTCGGGGTCGGGGTGTCAGGGTGTCGTGTCGGGGTCGGGTTGTCGGGGTCGGGGGGTCGGGGTGTCGGGGTCGGGATGGCAAATCCTCAACCCCTCGACCCCTCGGCGACCCTCGACCCCTCGACCCCTTTTCCCCTCGACCCCTCGATCCTCGACCCCTAGACCCTCGACTCCTTTTCCCGTCGATCCTCGACCCCTCGACCACTCGGCGACCCTCGCCCCTCGGCGACCCTCGACCATCGGCGACCCTCTTTTTCTACTTTTCCTACTTCTTTTTTTCATCTTCTTCTTCTACTTCTTTTTTTTCGTCTTCTTCTTTCTTCTTCTTCTTCTTCTTCTTCTACTTATTGTTCTTTTTTTTTCATCTTCTTCTTCTTCCTCTTCTTCTTCATCTTCCTCTTCTTCTTTTACTTCTTTTTTTCATCTTTCTTGTTTATTCTTAAAAAACAGAAAAAAAACCTAAACTAAACTAAACTAAATCTAACCTAAACTAAACTAAACTAACCTAAACTAAACTAACCTAACCTAACCTAAACTAAACTAACCTAAACTAAATCTAAAAAAACATAAAAAAAACAAAAACTCACCACGGCGAGGGGGCGCGGGTTGAGGAGGCAGGCCACGGGGAGGGGGCGCGGGTTGAGGAGGCCGAGGGGAAGGGCGGCCGGCGACGGTGCGGCTCCGGCGGTGGGGCGGGGCGGCGCGGCGCGGCTCCGGTGATGGGGCAGGGCAGGGCGGCCGCTGCGGCCTGTGTCCGCTGGGCGGGGCAGTCAGGCGGGGCGGGCGGGCGGGCCGGCGACGGGGCGGGCTCCGGGGGGCGGGGCTGGCCGGCGGCGCCTCGAGCTCCGAGGGTGGCGCGGGGCGGCGGCGGCTCGGGCATGGGGGCGGCGCGGGTGAGGTGAGGGGAGAGAGAGAGAGGGGTGGGGCGCAGGCGCTGACCGTTTTTTAGTTAGGTCAAATTTCTTTGCCGTCTGCTAGCGGACGGCAAAGAGCTTAGCTAGTGGGGTGGGGCGGGGGGAACGGTCGTTAGGTTGGCCACTTTCTTTGTCGTCTGCTAGCAGACGGCAAAGACCTGGCTGACGGCAAACATGATCTTTGCCATCATCCCTTTCTTTGCTGTCAGTTTTCTGTAAGATGATGGCAAAGACCTTCTTTGCCGTCAGCTAGCAGACGGCAAAGAACTGGCTAACGGCAAAGATCCTTATTCCAGTAGTGTATATCATTTGTTTCAACAACTTGTACCAAGCTTCTTTGAGTCAACTCAGTTACATACTTGCGTGCTGTTTCTTCTAGTATATGCTTTGGTGTATGTGGAATCAAGCTTTCTGCTATCAATAAATTGATAAGATCCGACACGGATATTACGAAATCCTCAGGAAAAGTAGCAAGATAGAGAAAACAGGATCTTAAATAGTGATTTGGTAGGTCCTTGTAACTGCGGGCTATTATGCCTCGCATCATCTGTGTGTCTTTGGTTGATGGCCAGCCCAACAGTACATCAGACCATGCTTGTGTGTTGAGATTCTTTGACAGATAACCCCCTAAAACTGCAAGTGCAAGCGGTAATCCATCACATTTCCTTGTAAGCTTTCTCCCTAATTTTTCAAACTTATCCAGATCACGTATGACTGACCTTTTGTATGATGGTAAGGCTTTGCTACTATAAAGTTCCCAGCTTTTCTCTTAACCTAAACACCTCAAAGAGTGAACATGGGTTGGCATTTCAACATGATTCGCAACATCTTCTTTTCTTGTAGTTAATAGTACTCTACTAGAGTTTGCTGCATCTGGAAAGGCCTTAATCATTCTATTTAATTTATTTGCTCCCATGTCTCTGTTTCCCTGGTGAGCTAGCCACGTATGCGGGCGACTGCGGGGGCGACCGGGCGGGCGACAGCGGGCACGACCGCGGCTGCGCCGCCCCTCCCCTCCGGTGATCGGCGGCGCGTCGGCGGCCGATTTTGGGCCTTAGCCGAGTCCGACGAGGATGATGCGGACGGCGACGGGGATGGGATCCCGGCGTCTTCTCCACCGTCACCGACGCCGTCTGATCTTATATGTGAGTTTTTTCATTCAGGCTATGACGAAGATGAAGTGGCAACGGCAATCGATAGTGTTTTGCCCCCTGACGATCCGGCAAGATTTGGACTTCACGCGGGAGAAAAGAAAGAGATGATGCGTCGCGTAGTACATCGGAGAACGGCGGCGACGGCGATCAGACCATGGAAGGGTCCCCTCCCTAAGGTAAGTCTTCCAAATCTTACGCTTTTCGACATGATTAGGCCGGATTCATGGATTACTGTCAAGAAGAGAAAGAATGCGAGCCGGGCAAGCGTTCATCCGGCGCCGGCGGCGGCCGTGGCATCCTTGCCGGCGATCGAGATCTCATCGGTGCGGGCACTTCATTTGAATCAGCTCTTGGGCTGCGCTGGGCCGGCTCTAAGTGAGTCGGGGCCGCGAGTGGATGGGCCGGGGTTAGATGGGTATGTGGCCCAGGCTAAAACGGACCCTATCTCTCCTCGTTGCGCCGTCCCATGCACGTCTACGATCATTTCCTCTCTAGTTCGTTCGCCGTCGCCTCCTGCTAGGGTTCATAGGCGCGGGAGGCCTGGTTTCCCACCGTGCGGTTCTGGACGGGCGAGACACATCCGACCTCTCGGGGCTATGGCTGGCCGCGGGGCTGCGGCACCGCCGGGCAAGAAACCTACCGCAGCGGCTGCGGCGGGCCGCGGCGGGGCTGCACCGCTGCCGGCTGCGGGCGCCGGCCGTGGTGCACTTGCGTTGCAAGGCCCTAGGGCGCTGGCGGGAGACGGAGCAGCGTAGGGCCCTGTGGGCCGCGGCGGTGGCCATCTCGGCGCTCGGCCGCCGGTGCAGGTGCCGGTGGTGCATTCTGTGGCGGGTCAGGGCGGACCTCGGCCACCAGCGCCGGGCGTGGTGCAGCCTGCGGCGGGTCGGGGCGGACCTCGGTCTTCGGCGCCGGGCGCGGCTACCAGTGCTGCTACGGGCAGGGGTGGTACGGCCCAAGGGTCGCGGGAGAGCCACCAGGGAACAAACAGTCGGCGCCTGTCCTTCAACCTCGGGCGGCGCCGCCTCACTACGTCGCGAGACCGCCGCAAAAGCGGCCTGGACCGGTGCAGACGCAGGCACCACCGCCTCAGAACGTGGGCGCCGGAGGTGACGGTGGTCCGTCACGGGGACAATGGGGTGATGATGGATATAATGCGTATGGTGATGGCCAGCACCGTGGTTCGTCGTCGACGGGTGGTGGCCGCGGACATGCCTGGCAGAGTGATGGTTCTGCTGACAGACCTTTCTATGGTCCTCCAGGTGGTTTTGTTGAGGGGGCGTCCGCCCCTTACCATCGGCAGCGAGGTGGATACCGTGGCTATCGTGGTGGTCGAGGGGGGCGGTTCCATAACCGTCAGCCTCCTCCGCATGTTGTCGTCGAGCCAACGGCCTCCGCGGAGGGGGCTGACCCCGGACAGACGCCTGCACTGTCTGGTCAGGCTATGGAGGTGGTGACGGCGCTGGCCAATGCGGAGATTCCTGAGACTAAGGCCGTAGCGACGGGCTCAGTCGAGGCTGTGGACATGTCTGACTCGGATAGGGCGTCCAAGTGGGCGCGTAAGAAAGAGAAGATGCTTTGTTATCGTTGTGGCGAAAAAGGCCACTTTATTGCTGAGTGTGTGGCGGAGCTCTGTGATACCTGCGGCAAGCCGGCTCATGCTTCGGGGGAATGCCCGATTTTTCGTGATCAGATGCCGACTATTACTATGTATGGAGTATATTGCGCTGAGTTGATGTTCTTTGAGTCTCCTAGTGCGAGGGAGATCCCAGAAGAGGCTCAGAGTATGACCACTGTGGTTGTGAAAGTTACCAAAGGTGATGTCTCTGAGAATCAGATTGTGCAGAGGCTAAAGGAGTTAGCTCCTGGTGACTTCCAGTGGGAGCTTGTCAGTATTGAGGCCAATATGTTTAAGGTGGACTTCCCTTCAGTTGAGGACTGGTAGAGGGTTCTGAGTTTTGGGTTATGCAGAGTGCCTGGCACAGAGTGCATCCTGGAGTTCCATGAGTGGAAGAAGGTTGAGCCACAGGGCAAGCCTCTTACTCAGGTATGGTTACGCTTCTCCGGGGCTCCCTCGAAGCCGATGCAGGATGCTCAAGTCGTTTCCAGCTTCGGAATCCTAGTCGGGAAACCGGAGAGAGTAGATATGGCCTTTACCCGAGCTCACGGAGTGGCCCGATTGCTGGTGAGTGTTCTGGACATTGAGTTTGTGCCTGATGTGGTTAAGTGGACTTATAAGGGCCAGATTTTTAAGCTTGAGATTGAGTTTGAGGATACCGATCTTTTTGCTGAGGCCATCGATGGGACTGATGTTGATATGCACGAGGGAGATGACAGTTCGGGCGCTAAGGAGGTGCCAGTGGATGAGGCTGGACGAGAGGTGTCCAACAGTTCGGCGCCCGCTCCTCAGAAGTCTGGGGATGGGGCGGCACCCTCATCTTCGGTACCTACGAGCACTCTGAGGTTTGGGTCGTTTCAGCCAGCTTCTGCTCCTCCCCGACTCTGGAGTGATCGGGTGGAGTCCGATGATGTGTTGGAGCGTACGCTGCCTGCACTGGATTTTGATGCTACTGTGTGTCCCGTGCTCGGGGCTTCGGAGGTGATTCTTCCTGTGTCGGCCTTGGTCGAGGAAGGGGGGAGGAGTTCGCGCAGGGGGCCCCTCTTTCTCCTTCTCTGTTTGTTGCCGCACCTCACGCGACGGAGCCGACGATGGCGGGTGTGACTAGGGGAGGGTGTCCGGGGCAGGTGGCCTTGATGCCCTCTTCTCCTCTGACCACGACGGAGCCGAGGCTGATGGCCTCGCCTAGGGGAGGGGGCTCGAGCCAGGGGGCTTCGGCTCCTTCTTCTCCTCTGGCGGCGACAGAGTCTCCGAGGACGGTGGTGCCTAGGGGAGGGGGCTTGGGGCAGGTGGCCTCGGCTCCCTCTTCTCCTCTTGCGGCGACGAGGCCTAGGGGAGGGAGTCCGGGGCAGGTGGCCTCGACTCCCTTCTCTTCTCTGGCGACTAGGGTGGCCGTGCCTCTGGAGGGAGCACGGGCAGGAGGCCCTTTTGCTTCCCGCTTCCGGCGCACCTGCGGCCCCAGGCCTCGGTTCGAGGGCGACGACGACCGCTTCCCGGGAGGAGGTCATTACTTTTGGAGGGATTCCGGATCCGGTTTCTGAGGGGCGACGGTTGAGCTGTCGTCTCCAGGATCTCCCAGAGGTTGATGACATGCAGCAGCGGTGCGCCATGAGGGTGGCCAAGCTTCGTGGCATTGAGGCCACTACTGGTATGTCGGTCAACACCTCTAATTCCATTTTGCATTTTTCTAATGATGAGATTATTAATAATGCAAATCAATTAGGAGTTTCACTAGGGAGTAATGTTAGTGAAATCTCTAACTCTGTTAATGATATTCTGGATTTGGAAGCGGAACGCGCTTTAGAAATGATTCGCAACTTAGCTGCGGTTAGGCCTATGAATGATTCTGAGATAGATGCGTTGGGGGTCAGGGTACTCGATAATTTCTGTGCGGATCTTGCACCTTCCCATCCTGTGTCAGAGGAAGAGGATGTTACTTTTGATGACGCAGTAGTTAGGTCCACGGAGCCCGGTTGTGAGGACCGGGTGGAGGATCAAAACAAGCCTAAACGTAAGTGGAAGCGGAAGATCTATCCTGCGTCGGCGGTGCGTAGGAGTGCTAGGATCCGTACTACTAAAAAATTTCATGATGAAATATGAAAGGAATCTTTTGGAATAGCAGAGGTCTCAAGGACTTGGCTAAAAGAAGGTTTCTTGCAGATGCGTCTATCGAGCAGAGGTTGGATTTTATTGCTCTCTCGGAAACTGGTAGAGATAATTTCTCACCCCAGTTTCTTAGTACTTTATCGGGCGGTGTCAATTTTGATTGGCATTGCTTGCCTCCGAGAGGAAGATCGGGTGGGATCTTACTTGGAGTTAGATGCGATTCGCTGGAAGTCCGAAGTGTCGTGATGGGTGACTTTGCAGTTAAGTTCCGGGTTAGGTCGAAGGCTGATGGGTTTAATTGGGCTCTAGTGGCGGTTTATGGTGCCGCACAGCCCGAACTTAAACTAGAGTTTTTGGCAGACCTAGTTCGCATTTGCGGTTCCGAACAGCTTCCAATCCTGGTTGGGGGTGATTTTAACATAATTAGAAGAAGAGAGGATAAGAACAATGATAATTTCGACGGCAGGTGGTCCTTCTTGTTTAATACCATTATTGAAAGCTTGGATCTGCGAGAGATAGAGCTTTCGGGTAGAAAGTTTACCTGGGCTATTGCTTTGCCAAATCCGACGTTTGAGAAGTTGGATCGAGTCCTTGCGAGCGTCGAATGGGAACAGAAGTTTCCTTTGGTTACGGTCCAGGCGCTTTCGCGCGGTATTTCCGATCACACGCTGCTGCTCGTGGATTCTGGTGAGGCCACTCGCATGGGGAACAAAAATTCCTTTTCGTTCGAAATGGCTTGGTTTGAACGAGAAGGCTTCTTGGATCTGATAGCCAGGGAATGGGCTAAGGATACAGGAGGAAGGACTGCGGTTGAGCGTTGGCAGAATAAGATAAGGCACTTGAGAAGTTTCTTGCGTGGGTGGGCTAAGCATCTTAGTGGGATTTATAAGGTTGAGAAGGAAAGGCTCCTTACACTTATTCAGTCCCTGGATCTAAAAGCCGAGTCCACATTTCTTCAAGCCACGGAGCTTCATGCAAAACTTGAGGCGGAGATGAGGTTGAAAGAGCTTCTCCGTGAGGAGGAATTGAAGTGGGCACTGCGGGCTAAGGTTTGCAAAGTCATCCAGGGGGACGCAAACACTCAATTCTTCCACATGATCGCGAATGGCAAGCATAGGAAGAAGAGAATCTTTCAGCTTGAATAGGACGAAGGGACGATTTTAGGACAGGAGAACTTAAAACTTTACATCACCGAATACTACAAGCAGTTGTTTGGGCCTCCGGAGGACAATACTGTTTCCCTGGATGAGTCTAGGATGGAGGATGTTCCTCAACTTGCTGCTGATGAGAATGATATTTTGACCGCCCCATTTTTGGAGAAGGAGGTGTTTGAAGCTATTTCTCAAATGAAAAATAATAAGGCTCCTGGACCGGATGGATTTCCGGCGGAGTTCTATAAAAAGTGTTGTCATATTATTAAGGGGGATTTGTTACCGATGTTCCATGATTTATTCTCTGGGCAGCTTCAGCTCTTTCACCTGAATTTTGGAACAATAACCCTGCTTCCTAAGAAAACAGAGGCTGTGAGGATTGAGCAGTTCAGGCCGATCTGTCTTCTTAATGTTAGTTTCAAAATTTTCACCAAGGTTGGGACGAATAGGCTCACGCAGATTGCGCATTCTGTGGTGCAGCATTCCCAAACTGCTTTCATGCCGGACAGAAACATCCTCGAAGGGGTTGTGGTCCTTCATGAAACGCTCCACGAAATCCACACGAAAAAACTTGATGGAGTGGTTTTCAAGGTGGATTTCGAGAAGGCGTACGATAAAGTCAAATGGCCTTTCCTTCAACAGGCCTTACGCATGAAAGGTTTCGATGAAGCCTGGCGACGCCAGGTAGAATCTTTCACACAAAAAGGGAGTGTTGGAATTAAAGTGAATGACGACATAGGTCATTATTTCCAGACACATAAGGGCCTGCGACAAGGTGACCCGATGTCTCTTATTTTGTTCAACATTGTAGTTGATATGTTGGCAATTTTAATAGGAAGGGCTAAGGAGGCTGGCCAGGTGGGTGGTTTGGTGCCTCACCTAGTGGATGGAGGTGTTTCTATCCTACAGTACGCCGATGATACGATCATCTTTATGGAGCATGACTTGGCGAAAGTGAGAAATATGAAGCTGATGTTATGCTTATTTGTACAATTGACCGGGTTAAAGATTAACTTTCATAAAAGCGAATTGTTCTGTTTTGGAAGAGCCAAAGACGAACAAGAGGCCTATAAGCAATTGTTTGGGTGCGAATTGGGGACTTTACCTTTTACGTATTTAGGTATACCAATTCACCATCGTAAGCTGATAAACAGAGAATGGAAGTGCATCGAGGATCGATTTGAGAAGAAACTGAGTTGCTGGAAGGGCAAGCTCATGTCATACGGAGGCCGATTAATTCTTATTAATTCGGTTCTCACGAGTATGCCTATGTTTCTCTTGTCTTTTTTCGAGGTTCCAGTTGGAGTAAGGAAAAGGCTGGACTTCTATCGATCCCGTTTCTTCTGGCAGAGTGATGAGCTAAAAAGAAAATACAGACTTGCCAAATGGGATATCATTTGTCGACCAAAAGACCAAGGGGGTCTTGGGATTGAAAATCTTGAAGTCAAGAACAGATGTCTTCTCAGTAAGTGGCTGTATAAGTTATCTGTTGAGACTGAGGCCACATGGACGCATATTCTCCGTAGTAAGTATCTTCAATCCAAAACATTGTCCCAGGTGACAGCGAGGCCGCTGGATTCGCCTTTTTGGAAAGGGCTCATGAGAGTTAAAGCAGCCTTTTTCAATAGGACAAAGTTTATTGTCGGAAATGGCGTGAGCACGAGATTCTGGGAGGATACTTGGCTAGGAGAGACACCCCTTGCGCTTCAATACCCGTCTCTTTATAGTATTGTTCAACGACGCGAGGCTTACGTTGCAACAGTGCTCCAGCCCGTCCCCCTTAATATTCAATTCAGAAGGACGCTGGTCGGCAATCGTTGGGAAGCGTGGCTCCATCTAGTGAGTAGACTGATGGAGGTTCAGCTGTCTCAACAGCCCGATAAGTTGCGCTGGAAGCTTACTAGGACTGGGGAGTTTACAGTTAAATCAATGTATCTTGATGTTATCAATTCTAGCTCCATTCCTAGTTCCAGATATGTCTGGAAAGTCAAGGTTCCGTTGAAAATCAAAGTGTTTATGTGGTTTGTACATAAACAAGTCGTCTTAACTAAAGACAATCTGGCAAAGCGTAACTGGATAGGACCTACTAGGTGTAGCTTTTGTGATCAAACTATCAAACACCTCTTTCTGGATTGCCCTTTGGCAAAGGTTCTATGGCGGACGGTGCACATAGCTTTTAACATTACTCCTCCCAACTCTGTCAGCTCGTTATTTGGAACGTGGCTCAACGGGATAGAGTCCGAAACAGCGAACCACATCCGCGTAGGAGTATGTGCGTTATTGTGGGCTGTGTGGAATTGCAGAAATGATTTCGTCTTTAACAGAACATCAAATATTCATTTTTTGCAGGTTATCTTCCGGGCCACTGCTTTGATCCGTATGTGGTCGCTACTCACTCCGACGGAGGCCAGGGAGCGTTTGGTTACTGGATCTATCCGGTGGGAGATGGTAGCACGGGATATTTTCAACCGGTTTGGATGGCGGTCATATAATAGGATAGGCAATTAGTTTTCCTATCTTTTTGTGCCAGCCGGTTGTGGCTTTTGTGGCCGTTTTTATTGGCTCTTTGTGAGCTTTTTTAAATTTTTTCGAGACTGCAAGACCTTGTTGAACTTATTTGCCTTTTATAAAGGTGCCCGTATGCATCGTTCTGATGCAGAGGCCGGGGAGCTCCCCCTTTTCGAAAAAAAATGTGTCTGTTTTCCACACATCATCGAGAACTACCAAGTATCTTTTCTGGATGAGGATATCATGGATCTTCTTTCCCACCTCCTACTCATTCATTTCATTATTTATTCTAGACACATCAACATCACTCGGTATTTGCTTCACAATTTCCTTTAGTAAATCAATGACCTTGAACTTTTGAGAAACAGTCACCCAAACAAGCACCTCAAAATGTTGTTTGACTCTGGATGTAGTATACACTTTTCTAGCAACTGTTGTTTTTCCTGCACCACCCATAGCAACTATGGAGATAGCACTTGTACAGAACTGATGAGTGTATGTGTGTGTTATTCACTTGTGTAAACCGGTCCTGATGCAATTGGTGTAAGCACTGGACTCGGTGTGTTATGCATCTTCTACAGTGACTGCAACTGTCTAGCAGCATGGGAGTAGAGATGTAAAGAAAAGCCATAAGCAGTGTTGTAGCTTTTTTTTTTTGTGAAGGGAGCAGTGTTGTAGCTGATGGTTGAAGTATGGCTGTGCACGTCGCTGTGTAGCAGCCAAGAGGTAAAAGGAGGGGAGGGCAGTGTTAAGCAACCCACTCTGAAGAAAATAAAAAAGAAAGGCGCCCAAGGTTGTAGGCCGCTGGAAAATTATCTCAGCTCTCGAGCAGTCTCTGTCTCTCCCTTCCCCTGCTTTTTTCCCCTGAGATTGCTTCCATCTTCACACCTGACGAGTGATTTTAAGCTGCGTGAGACTCCACCCTGATAGTGAGAGGAGCGTAGCCCTGTAGGATCTGTCATTCTACACTCTGAAATATCTCATTGAGCTTCCTTCTTACACGCTGAATTTTAACACCAACTTTACGAAGGGTAGTCAAATCACCCGGTAAGCGAGCATACCTTGAGACTGCACCCCTGAAGCCCTTCTTGATCATGTTTCTCTTCTTCATGTACTCTGCAGCTTCGATAACATTCTCAGCTTCATATGCGGCATCCCTAATCTGGCTCACAAGAACAGCAACTCTTGCATTTCCAGATCTCTGTTTGCTCTCGGCGTCTTTTAGGTAGCCCTACAGTCGCATTAGCTCATCTTTTAGGAGTGTCACTTCAAGGGTGACCACACATAAAAAACTTGTCCCCTGAACAGCAAGATTGCCCACATTCGCAAGAATGGTGCTAACAGCAAACTCGGCCATTGGTCCTTGCCAAGAATTAGTGTCCTGCACTAGCGATCGACCTGATGAGAGCGGAAAATAAGTAAGCACATGCGGAGAGAGAGACAGAGACTCGCCAAGGGGATAGCAGCGTGCTGCCTTCTCCTCCTCAGTGCACCGCTACGCGCTCATCTGGTACATGGAGCGGCGGAGGCTGTGGTGTGAAGGCGATCGCCAGCGATGTACGCGGTTTAGGGGCACGACCAGAAACCTGTTGCGAGGCAAGGCTTCCGAGGAGGCTTTGGAGCTTGTCTATATCAGTGCATATATTATTTGCAAAGTCTAAACTGCACGTCCCCCCGTCCAAAAAAAAGTCTAAACTGCACGTCCTTTCAGCAGTTTGTTAGACTAGTCACAATGGGTGTTAACTTTGACTAGTTACATGCATATGCTACTAGTCTATGTTACTACCTCTATAGTGGGAAGTAACATATATGTTATGTCATGCAATACTTCATTTATTAGCTTGTAGACTCATCTTGTCTTGGTATGTGTGATGCTACAGTAACTACCTATGTTATCACATGCCTCTCTTTCCTCATTAATTACTCGTCACATCATCTGTTTTGCCTAGAGATGTGTGATATTACCCCCTATGTTACTCCCACTGTGGGTAGTCTTAGCCGCGGGTAGCGGCCAGTACATTAACTAAGGCACAAGTTATTAAACTAAGAGAAAAGTCCATTTTTCGTCACTCAATTTTTCGGTCCGATCACTTTTGGTCCCTAAACTCTTAAACCAGACAGGTTGCACCGCAAACTCTCCAAACCAGTCATATTTCGTCCCTCCGCAGACCCGACACGGTTTCGCTGCTGACTCAGCCCGGGTTTGACCAGTCGTTGCCCACGTGGCGCATCTCTCTCTCTCTCTCTCTCTCCAGCCAGCTAAACACCCGACCCGAGCCGGTTTGACCGCCCATTCGATCCCCTTCTTCGACCCGTGCCCGAACCCTAGCTAGCTTTGGTGGCGGCTGTGGCGACGCAGGCGGCGGCGGCGGTCGGCGGTAACGCAGCACCGCGGCGGTCGGCGGTGCACGGCTCTGTCCTGCTGCTGCAGAGCGCCGGCGGTGCAGCCCTCGCTTCCCGTTGCCCGCTCGGTTTCGTCGGAGTTTGCAGCGATGAGTTCTGCAGATGAAGAGGGCATGTTCTGGAGCGACGACGAGAAGGAGGCCGCTCGAGAAGCAGAGGTAACATATTGCTTCTTCTCTTCCTCTGCCGTGCACCGCCGACCGCCGCGGCGCTGCGCTACCGCCGACCGCCGCCGCCGCCAAAGCTAGCTAGGGTTCGGGCATGGGTCGAAGAAGGGGATCGAATGGGCGGTCAAACCGGCTCGGGTCAGGTGTTTAGCTGGCTGGCTGGAGAGAGAGAGATATATATATATATATATATATGCACCACGTGGGCAACGACTGGTCAAACCCGGGCTGAGTCAGCAGCGAAACCACGTCGGGTCTGCGGAGGGACGAAATATGACTGGTTTGGAGAGTTTGCGGTGCAACCTGTCTAGTTTAAGAGTTGAGGGACCAAAAGTGATCAGACCGAAAAATTGAGGGACGAAAAATGGACTTTTCTCTTAAACTAACCATGACTTGTGAATGGGTCGAGGTCTTTGCCTAGCTAAAATAATATGGTGGCCAATGGGAGCAAGCTAACAAGCATATGATTCGATGCTTTTAGCAACCCACCTTAATTATTTACGGTGCAAACGAAGGGTTGATCTAATATTATCTTACTATTGCGAATTAGAGGCTCCTGTTGAGCTTCCACATTTGATCACAGTAGTTACAAATCTAGGTATATACTGGATGTTAAATCCATGGATGAGATTTAATTTTGCATCAAGCATTATTATTCCGTTACAGTTTTGCTCCGTTGATGCTCTGCTGGTTAAATCATTATTATTTGGTTACATCCATGGATGGATCTTACTATTTGATTAAAACAATCTAGCCACATTTTGCTCTCTTGATGCTACAGTCTTCCCCTCACTTGCAGGAACAAACACTTCATGAGACCAAGCAGTTAAATTGTTATAATTTGGCTTCACGTGTTCGCATGCCTTCGTTAAGTCAGCTCAGCATCTCCATCATCTGCATTATCTAGACAGATTCGTGGTAAGCTCAAGTTCTACTCAAAATGACAGGATTACGAATCTTGAAGTGATAACTTTGAAGTGTGAAGGGATAGTCTATACTGGAAAACACTGATGGATACTTGACACCGGCCGTTTAGCTATGACGAACTAGAAAAACAAACTATTGTTTAACGTGACTCATTTTCCATTCTTTTGAGTAATGTTGAGATATGAAATCAGGCGGTAATATTTTAGGAAACAGAATTTACCACGGTTAAAATTCAGCTTCATTGAATTTGACGGGAAGTCAAAATTAATACTATCTACTGAACACTGGAAAGATGCCACAGAATCTTAGGGAAAGCACCCAAAACATATATAAGATAAAGTTATTTAAATTATTAGGACACCAATGTGGTGAACGAAATAAAGCTCTTGCAGATTTTTATTACTCTTTGTTTACTTAGATGGTAAATGTCACGAATAGCATAACCACTCAACACATTTTCAGTTGGAAGCAGCACAAGAAAAGAAGGAACAATGAAGTCTTGGAGCTCAATGAAGTCTTGGAGCACAAACCACATCCTTAGAAAAAGGAAAAGGTGACAATATTAGTGTATGAAACAAGGCATATTATGGCATTATAAAGGAAATTCTTGAGCTGAACTATCAAGATGAAGGAAAAGTAGTGTTGTTCAAATGTGATTGGGTTGATAATCGTGTAGAAGATAATGAGTAAAGACTGGTCAATTTGGTTCCAGACAACGTGGTGGTTCGAATAATCTATGTGTATATCTAAATCTGAATGTATAGATCTTTTGCTGGTTCTTTCTAATCTGGATATATGTAACGGATATGTTAACCGTGTATACTACTAAAACTTCAATGCCGGCTAACAGACATCTCCAATTATTTGCTTATTTATTTCATGTTCATCCCTATAGCCACGCCTTTATTCAGTCATGAATGCTCACGATGTTTATACATACCTTTATAATTTACAAGTGCATTGAATACTCGACTTTTCTTTTGTGCACATGTATATAATCTGGTATTCCATACATAGAATGATCTACGTTTTGGGGGAATGGCTGTCATTTATCAAGATATCGTTGTTAGCATTAGTGGACATGGAATAACTATTGTCAGTGAGATTTGAATAGTTGATAACATGCAAAAAAAAATACATGTGGTTTATTACATATATTAGACATCTTATTACCTTTGTTTTGTATTTTGCACATATATCATAGTTTCACGTTATAATTTTAATTCAGCTGCATTTAGTATACAATTTGAATCATGTTAAGAAACTAATTGGATTATAATAAGAAACTGTTGTCATATGCTTTTTAGCTAGGAGCTACTACTAATTTCTTTCTTTCTTTCTAGCCAATGTTTCGTTCAGTGGGCTGGTATGGTACGAAGAGTAGCCTTCAATGAGGTGCTTTGAGATTGGGTATGATATATTTTTTCTTTCTCCTGCAATAGGGAAGGATCTAGCAAGTAACGTGTGATGTTTCGGTCGTAATATCATACAAACTGTAGGGTGATCTACTAGAAGTGATATCAAGGCTCATTGGGAGGACTTATGTTGTAGATATTACGGCGTTGCGTGTCTCATTTTGGATAGATATAATGGTCTTGTTGTATGATAATAAGTGAAAAACTACTCTTGGTTAACATAAGAGAAGATTCCCAATGGCCTAAGCCCATAGCACTCATAAGCGTAATCTCATCCGAGATGTCTCACGGAATAAGAGCATCTGTAACAACAGCCCTAAAATAGGGAGCTGCCCGAAAACCCCCTTTTTAGGGCATTTGGACCCAAAAACGGTGCTTCAACAGCTGACCTATCTCTATTTTTTTGTGGTCCCAATTTGAGGCAGCCCAACAAAACAGTCCCTTGTGCTGCGAATATACAGCATGCAAGCGGCTGCCACAAATGCAAAACCACAGTGCGCGCACGCCCAACTGCCGCGCTGAAGTTTCACGTGTGCGACCGCCGCACCGCCTCCCTCCCGCACGCGACAACCGCCACCGCCATGGACGGCACCTCCGACGCGGCCGCTGACCCCACTGTCCTCGACGTTGCACCCGCCGCGCTCGTAGCACCTCCGCCGGTGGTTCCCGCGGCCGCCTCGAAGCCGAAGGTTGCCCTTCTCCGCCATGCCTTTCTTGCGGCCTCATGAGCCGCCGTAGCAGCCGGAGGTGTTGCGCTGGGCCACGCCGGCGCTCCAAAGAGCAAGGCCCCGTCGAAGCCTGGCGGCCGCGCCGGCGAGAAGAGGCCGCCGCGGGATCCATCGTCGGCTGCCCCGCAGCTGAAGAAGATGAAGGGCGCAGTGACGGCCATTGTGGCTGTTGCGGCCATGCCCCCTCCCCCTTTCATCCCGCCGCCATCCGTGGAGGAGCCGCTGTCACCTGTCGCCACGGCCACCGGTGTCCTCAACACGTTCGACAAAATGTCGCAAAGGTATAATTTGTTTCTCTTCATTTTTCTATTTTTGTCTCAAATTCTTCTTTTTGAATGCAATTGTGAGGTGATGTGTGCCTATGTTATTTAATTTTGATGCATGTAGTGTCGATGATGATACTTTCTTGCACTATACAAATGCCAGAGTCTCAAGATTTCGTCTGTCAAGAAACCCCCTCTCAAGAATATGAAGCACAATGGGAGGGGGCCCATCTTGACATGGATGAAGAGGTTTTTTATATGCAATGCCGAAGGGAAGAATGGCGAACTACCAAGCCAAGGAAGACAAGTTGCTATGTTTGGTATGGAAGAAAATTAGTCTTGATGCGGCTGTCGGTAGCGAGCAACCAATGAACACTTATTGGATGCGGATCAAAGAGTACTTCGATGCAGGCAACACTAGTGGCTACGATTGATCGGCCGCTTATCTCCACCTCTGATGGTCCACAATATCCGCCGATTGTCAAATGTGGTCGGCGTGCTTGACACATGTCAAACGCTTGAACCCAAGTGGTACAAATGACCAAGATAAGGTGATTGTTTGCTCAAATTGATCAATTGTTTTCTTCATGTCTTGTATGTATAGGTGGCTAACTTGTTTTCTCAATTGTGGTATGTAGCTCAACATTGCTCAAGCTTTGTTTGAGGGAAAATGGCAAAAAGGGTCGAAGAAGAAAGGCAAAGCATTTAGTTTGCATCATTGTTGGATGGAGCTTGAACATGAGGAGAAGTGGAAGAACCGGGATGCATATGATATTCCTAATAAGAAGAATTCCAAGAGCTCGGTTGGAAATGCCATAATATTTGATGTTGATAATGATGATGCATCAAGTGATGAGAAAGGAATAAAGAAGCCTCACTCCCAACTTGGTTGCTCCTTCGACAAGGCCCGGTGGAAAAAGGAATGTGAAAGAAAAGGGAACAAAGGCGGAAGACAATGATATGAAGAAATCATTGGACGCCATCATGAATGCAAGAAAAGAGATGTCCAAAGAAAGAAAATCTATGAAGATGAAGGAAATGGAGGAGAGGACGGCGGCCGCGCTATGGAAGGTGGCGGCCAAGGAGAGGAGGGTTGCGGCCAGGGAGAGGCTGGCGGGGGCCGAGGAGCTGAAGGCTGTGGCCGAGGAGAGAAAGGTGGCGGTTGAGGAGAGGAAGGTGGCGGCCGAGGAGAGTAGGATGGCCATTGAACAAGAGCAAAAGGTTATGTTCATGGACGCAAGTGGTCTCGATGAGAAGCAAAAAAACATACATTGAGCTTTATCGCGACCAAGTGTTGGCGATGAAGTCGATGAGCATGATGGGAGGACTCATGGGACGAGGCATGGGTGCTATGGGTGGCGGCATGGGAGGATTCATGGGTGCCATGGGCGGCGGCATGGGAGGCGACATGGGAGGATTCTTGGGTGCCATGGGAGGCGGCATGGGAGGATTGATGGGTGCCATGGGAGGTGGCATGGGTGGTGCTATGGGTGCCATGGGGGGAGGCTTGAGTGGTGCTATGGGTGGTGGCATGGGAGGAGGCATAGTTGGTACCATGAATGGCAACAAAGACAATGAAGCTAATGGTGGCGATGAGGTCAATGTTCCAAGCCATGGAGACAATGCAAGCACAAGTGACAATGGAGGCGATGAGAGTTGAGAGGCTATGTTCTATGTACTTCTATGTTCTATGCACTTTTGTTTGTGTTGGTGATGCACTATGCTTGTGGTTTGCATTTGAATTTAATATGTGGATTTGAAGTTAAATTTGATATGTGGATTTGAAGTTCAATTTGATATGTGGTGATCTTGCAAAGTTTAAATTCTATCCATAACTCATGTTTTGTTTCAATATGTATGCAATTGTGAAGAAGAAATATGTGGTTGGGTGCCCTATTTTAGAGCAGCTGTTGGATCAGTTGTGCCCTATTTTAGGACAGCCGTTGGAGAAAAAGAAAATTTCGGTGCCCTAAAACTGTTTTCGAGTGCCCTATTTTAAAGTAGCTGTTGAAGATGCTCTAACACCGTCCCATAATGCTACCAGACAAAGCGGCGCAACGAAGGCGCGTGTCAATAGATATTTCGCATATTTTGTCCCTCGTGTTTCAGTGCTCCGCAAACCATCTTAGAACAAAACTGGCTATCACTTGAACATGGGATTCGAAGTTTCGTACATCCCACGTGAAAAATGGGTGTAGTCCTTCAGCCCAAGCCGAAGCCCCTGCATGTGGTAATTACATGTTCACACAGAAAGAGTGGCGGAGCCAGCACACTGAAGAAGCCTGGGCAAGGCCTACTCATGGCGACGCTGCCAATTCCCAGTGTAGTAGTAGTCTTTGATGGGAGAACACAACACAATGCAACCACGAATATGAATGTTTAGAAAACAAAGCGTATCTAGCCCTTCATAATAATCGCCTGGTTGCAAATGAACATCGCTCTAGTTTGACATCCAACAACGAAAACACCTGCTACTTGCGTTTCAGAAGTTCAATAATGGTGTTTACCAGGCTGCTGGCGAAACATGCCCTGTACCATCACATGCACAAAGTAACGTGATACAAGGAAACACGAATGGTAGCTAAGAATTTCACAAACTCACATCTACTCCTTACAAATGATGAGTAGCTCGTCGCTCATACACTGATAATAATTTTGACAAGGTTCACATGAGTAGGCTGCACCGGTGCAGCACCTTGTGACTCCTCTGTTACAGAAATTTAGCAATCTGAAAAGCAAGCAGTGAAGGGAAACATGGAGTGATGAATCACATACTTATAGATCGCGGCGGCGGCGGCGAGGCCCGAGGAGGCGAGGGCCAGTATGAGGCGTCGGTGGGGAGGACGAAGACGGCGTGGGAGGCCACGGAGGAGCGCGAGCTGGAGGGAGCAGCGAAAGGAGGCGTGGAGGGGTTGGAGCGGTGGCGCCATGTGAGGGAGGATGAAGGCGAGACTGGATGGAGGTTTACCCATCGAGCCCATGGGCTAACTCAGATGGGCCTTAGTCGGTTAGTTATACTTTTTCTTTTTGAAGAACGTTTAGTTATACTCTTAGCACTATTGATCGGAAAATCCTATTGGACGCTCTCTGCGTCAAGCAGACAGCGATCGATCGCATAGGGGAGCGTTCAGCTAGGCCGGCCCATCTCCCACTGTAGGCAGTTCCGGTTTTGGGAACTTTCTAAAAGTTTCCCAGCCGGTTTTTATCGGTTTGGGGAACCTTCTAGAAGGTTCCTTAAGCTGGTTTTCTATTTTCCTTTTTCTTTCTTCTTTTTCTGTTTTCTTTTTGTTTTTTTTGTTTTTTCGTGTTTCTTTTTTTTTCTTTTTCTCTCCTTTTTTCTTTTTCTGTTTTTTTCTGTTTCTTTTTTTCCTTTTCCGTTTTATTTTTTCTTTGTTCAAGTTTAATTTTCTTTGTTCAAAAAATGTTTTTGTTTTTGGAAAAATTCGTAAATTTCAAAAAATGTTTGCATTTATCATAAATTTTTTAAAATTTCAAAAAATGTTTCTGTTTTCGAATTTTGTTCAAAAATTCAAAAAATATTCGCTTTTTAAAAAAATGTTTGTGCTTTCCAAAAATTGTTCAGAAGTTTGAAAAATGTTCCTGGTTTCAATTTTCGTTCACAAATTAAAAAAGTGTTCGTGCTTTTATGAAAAATGTTCCTGTTTTTGAATTTTGAATTTTGTTCACAATGTTTATTTTTTATTTTTCACAACTTTTGAAAAAATGTTTTGGGATTACAAAAAATGTTTCCATTTTAAAAATTGTTCAAAAATTTCAAAAATGTTCCCTGTTTTTTTAGGAGTTTCTAAAAATGTTCCAGCTTAAAAAATTGTTCACAAAATTCAAAAAATATTCAAGTTTTCAAATTTTGTTTCTGAATTTTCAAAATATGTTCACGTTCTCAAATGTTGTTCGGGAATTTCAAAATATGTTCGTGTTTCCAAATATTTTGTTTTGGAATTTAAAAAATGTTCCTGTTTTTCAAATTTGTTTACAAATTCAACAAATGTTACGTTTTCAAAATTTGTTCACAAATTCAAAAAAACTGTTCATGTTTGCAAAAATTGTTTGCCATTTTCAAAAAATGTTCGGGGGGAATTTTGATTGTTTTTATTTTTTTTTAAATTGTTCGTAATTTCGAAAAAATGTTCATGTTTTCACTTTTGTCGCCGCTTTTAGTTTCTTTATTAAGTTTCGCATTGTAAATCTACCACTTGGGCGGTCCAGTCATGATGGCTAGCGCAGTTTGTGCATCTACAAGAGGTGGTGGGTTCGATCCCTAACGAAAACTGTTTTTGCGATTTTTATCTTCGCGAGCCACTGCAAATGGGCCGGCCCAAGATGGGATGCGCCCTATGCGAACCTGCGACTCCTTGCCGCAGTTAGCGTCGCATAGGAACTCCCTGCCTATTGATCCCTGTAGTTCCCTCAAAAAAAAATTCTGATCGACCATGTGTCCTAGTAGGCCGGGCCGTTAACCCTTCTGTCTAGTTTTTTTTCTTCTCAGTAACCTTATTGTTTTACTTTTTTGTGGACGTAACAGCAGGCGCTCTGCCGATTTTCATTAAGATAGGGAGAAAAGCAAAGAGCTCAGCAATGGCTAGGGGGAAATTTGCCGTTAGCCCTGGCGATTTGAAGCTCGATGGCTTTCCACCACTCCTTATAGTTGATCACAAATGTACTATCACGAAAATTATCTAAACAAGAGCCATGTGATGTACTGGCAGGTGCGTACCGCCACTTCCTCTGGATACAATCAACAATCTTCCCATGATTAGGCATCCATCAACCTTGGGCCGACGTTTGCCAGATGGCTAGGCGATTGCTAGGGGGGGAATTTGCATCCGTCGATTTGTGTATATCAAGAACGAGAACCATTTGGACGTGGATTTTTTTGATGAAAACCAATCTATAGGACGGAGGTGGAATTGATCTATGAGGACCATGATGATGATCTCATACCTTCAATTCCATGAAGTTTGATGCTGGATGGTTCGTAACCGTGAAGATCGTTGGTGCTGTGTAGTCAATCATCCCAGCGAGAGGGTCGGTGACGCGGAACTTGGTGTCAAGGTGGTGTGGTTCGGTGCCGGGGAGGGTGGCGCCGGGCTCTTGCCTCTCCTCCTCATCGTGCGTCCTAGCAGAGCTTCGTGCCGACAACGCGAAAACTAGATACAAGATATAGGGTATGGTTCTTCTCTTTATTATTTAGATCTTCGGAGAGAACAGATGTATATAATTGTGAGGCCCTACCCCTCAATATATAGGTGGCCTGTCTGGTGTATATACGAGTAGGAGTCCATCAGCCCTTTGCTTGGTGAAGGGGAAAGATCCCAGGTGTGGATGGTTGGGTTTAGTACTTTGTATATCCTCCCTTGCCATGCAAGCGGATTGTTACCATGTTAGTTGATTTGCCTTCAAACCAAGCATTACGTGGCAATTCACTTTGCTTATTCACGATGTCAGCTATGACATCACCATATGCAATACAAACCGGACTACTTTTTAATTGTACGAATCGACTTGCTCTGGATTTGCAAACACAGTTTAAATCTCTGCCGTTATTTTAGGTCCAATAATGTAGTTGACGAAGCTGATTATTTAGCCTATAATAGAAGATAGGCAAAATATGCAATTAAACTTCAAAAGAAATATATATGTTTTCAATGTATCAGTAGCCACGGCGAAGGAGCAGTCGTTGAACTCCGCTCTGGCTGTGACATGACGGGGGCTCCATCCACACCGGCAAAGGATCGGAGACCGCCGTGCTGCCCGTGAATAGGGCGCGATGGGATGGGGCCTTCTCCCGCCAACGCCAGCCACACCTTCCTCCTCTCCCCCACAGCACCGATCTCCCGACCTCCTCCTCCTCTCTTTGCACGTGTGTTATACTGTTATCCAATTGCCCGGTCTCCTCTCCTCCACGCCGGCGCCTTGTGTGGTCTCCTCCTCCGCTCCCGTGCACGTGCATCACCCTTCTCCTGTCCTCCCGTGTGGGCCGACGTGTTGCCCGGCCTCCTCCTCCTCCTCGGCGCCAGATATGTCCGAGGAGGAGAGGAGGCGGCGCCAGCTCCTCCCATGCCACGGTGTGTCGTCTCGTCGGAGAGAGAGAGAGAGAGAGAGAGAGAGAGAGAGAGAGAGAGAGAGATCGCACACGTTTCAGCCCTAATAAGGTGCGATGGAGGTGTTCATCGGTCTGTTGTGTAGTAGTGTTAGCTTTTGAAACTCCTTCGGTACACATGCAAATTGTTTACTTTTTTACTTCCAGAAATACTACTACTTGTCTACATACGTACAAGTACAACACGCTTTAATTAACAAATAAAATAAGCAAACAAAGAAGACTGAAATAATCAATAGGACAAATACCTACATACGCACAACATTTAGATTTATTGCTGTCTATGGGTCACCCTATGATGAGGGAAAAGATGACTTCATTTCTGAATTGCATAGCTTGTTCATTGATGATCACCAGCCAACTCTGATTGGGGGTGACTTCAACCTAGTTAGATATCAGAAGGATAAAAGTAATGGTAACATCAACCACTCCTGGAGTGTCAAGTTCAATGCCTGGGCTGAAATCTGGAGTCTCTTAGAGATCAGAATCTCTTTTTTTTTTGCGAAAAAAGATCAGAATGTCTGGTAGGCAATTTACCTGGGCAAATAACCAGGAGAACTTGATCATGTCCACCATAGATAGAATTTTCTGCAGTACTGAACTAGATGCTATTTTCCCATTAAGTAGCTCTCAAGCCCTTCCTAGAACAGGCAGTGACCACACTCCTCTCCTATGGGACTCAGGGGTGGGTAAACCCCCAAGAGCAATAGTTATAAATTTGAAAAATGGTGGTTACTTAGGGGAGATTTTAAAGAGCTAGTGGGGAAAAACTAGAATGCCCATGTTAAAAGTGTCAAAGTTATTGACATCTGGCAGGAGAAAGCCAGGAGATTTAGGAAATTCTCCAAAGGTTGGAGTAGTAATATTAATGCTGAGATTAGGAAAAGTAAGAACTCTTTGTCAACTGAGTATGATGAGCTTGATATCAAATCAGAGTCTGAGCCTCTTTCTGATTATGAGATAGATAGGATGAAAATAATTCTTCAGGAGCTTCAGAAAATTTGGCTTAAGGAGGAAACCTATGCTAGACAAAGAGCTAGAGATAGAGATATCCTGGAGGGAGATAGAAATACTAAATATTTCCATGCAGTAGCTAATCAAAGGAGGAGAAAGACTCTTATTAATGCCCTACATGGCCCAAATGGGTCTGTGACTGATGTTAAAGGGATTTTGGACATAGCTTCTTCCTATTACAAGGACCTTTTTAAAAAAGAGGATAAATCAGGTTTTACTTTAGTTGGTGGTTTCTTCTCTGAAGGAGAGAAAGTTATCAATAGGGATAATGTTTCCTTACAAAAACCATTCTCCGAGGAGGAAGTGAAGGAGGCAATTTTTAGCTCTTATGCAGATGAAGCTCCTGGCCCAGATGGCCTCTCCTTCCTATTCTTACAACACTTTTGGGAGATCATCAAAAAAGACATCATGGCTATGTATGATGATTTCCACAAGGATGAATTAGATCTGTGTACACTAAATTTTGCTGTCGTAACTCTAATCCCTAAAGAAAAAGATGCAACTAGTATGAGTAAATTTAAACCAATTAGTCTTCTTAATTGCATCTTTAAAGTCTTTACCAAAGTCCTGACTAATAAGCTTGCTCTTCTGATGAATATTTTGACATCTAGTAATCAAACAGCTTTCATCAAAGGGAGGTATATACTTGAGAGTGTGGTTACAACACATGAATTACTGTGCTCCACCTATCATTCTGGTAATCCAGGACTTGTCCTAAAATTAGAGTATGAAAAAGCATTTGACAAGGTTAACATAGATTTTCTCATGGGTCTCTTGGAAAAAAATGGACTTTAGTTAAAATGGATCAAACAAATTACTCATCTAGGGTCTGTGGGAGTCAAAATCAATGGGATAGAAGGAAACTTCTTCACAACCAGTAAAGGGTTGAGACAAGGAGACCCACTATCCCCCCTCCTCTTTAACTTAGTGGTAGATGTTTTAACTAGGATGCTTTATAAAGCTTCTACTCATGGGATAATTAGTGGCTTGTGCTCAGAACTTATCCCTGGAGGTGTCATCTGCTTACAGTATGTAGATGACACAATATTGTTCCTAGAGAACAGTGAGCAAAAAGCTACTAATCTGAAAATAGTGTTGACATGCTTTGAAAAAGTTTCTGGCATGAAAATTAATTATGCCAAGAGTGATCTGATTCCTATAGATTTGCCTCCGGATGATACTATTAATTTTGCTGAGATTTTGGGATGCACTGTGGGTGTTTTTCCCATTAAGTATTTAGGAATTCCTTTGCACTATGATAAACTGAGAAGAGAAGACCTCCAACCCTTAATTGACAAGATTCTGAAAAGAATCGCAGGTTGGAGGGGGGAATTGCTCTCATACTCAGCAAAATTAACTTGCTAATATCCCGGTTTATTTGCTATCCTTCTTCAAGTTCCCCAAGTGGGCTCTGGACTTAATAAATAGTCAGTTAGCCCACTGCCATTGGAGTGATTTTGAGGGAAATAGAAAACTTCACCTGGCCAATTGGCATCTAGTCTGCATGAAGAAAAATCATGGTGGGCTAGGGGTTCATAATATCAAGAATGTTTATCTTTGTTTGTTAGGGAACTGGGTGAAGAGATATATTAAGGATGAAGGAAAGATTTGGAGAAGCATCATAGATAAGAAATATATTAGAAACTCTGCTAATATCTTTGCCAGTAATACTAAAACCCTTCTAGATTTTGGCAAGGAGTCATGTGGGCTGCCAGAGCTCTTAAATTTGGCTATAGATGGGTGGTAGGGGATGGTACCAATATCAAATTCTGGTAGGATATATGGTTTGGAACATCCCCTCTATCAGTCCAGTACTGGCCTATATATATTGTCTGTCAGCAGCAATGTGCTGCTCTTGCTGAGGTTTGGAATGGTCAAGAGATTAGATTGACATTTAGAAGAACCTTTTCTCCTCATATGATGGAAAGCTGGTATGAATTAGAGCAAATCATCAAAGGGACACAATATCCTGGGGGATGTGACTCCCTGGTATGGCAATATGAATCTAAGGGAGAATACACCACAAGCTCCCTTTATAGTATAATTAACTTTAGAGGGGTAAAACATGTCTACATTCCTTCTATCTAGAATACAGTAACCCCACCCTGAGTGCAAGTTTTCCTATGGTTGTTATCTCACAACAAGTTAATGACTAAAAACAACTTAGCAAAAAGAGGGATCCTGAAAACTCTTGAGTGTGCTTTTTGTAATGAAACTGAAAGCATCAATCACTTATTCTTTGAATGTGTGGTAGCCAAACAAATTTGGCATTTGGCCTCTGAGTTCCTTGATGTTACTTTGGGAACTGATTATTTCTCTACTGCTAAGTTTTGGCCTGCCAACAAAAAGAAAAGTGCTTTGAACTCTATCTGTTCACGTGTACTGTGGAGCATTTGGAAATTCAGGAATTCATTAATATTTGACAATGTATATTGGATTGATATCAAACAGGCGTGGTTGCTGATTCTGAGGACAATGAGGAAGTGGATGATTCTCTACAAGGAAGAATCCCTAATGAAAGTGGAGACCTTCTGTGGGAAGATCTCTTGCTTCCTCAAGGCCCCCTCCAGATTTCAGTGGGGTAACAGCCGATGATGGAAACACTGAAGGTGTTTTTAGTCAGGTGCTGTTGAACAAACTGAATCTGGGGAGCGGTGGCCCGCCTACCGACTGCAAGATGGAGCTTGATTCCCCTCCCAGAAGCCCTGGAAAGTGGTCGACCAAACAAAGCATCCTCAGCCCCGTCACACCGCTAGATCTGCCTTGCTCGCCTGATGCACCCGTTGTGAAGAAGCTCAGAGGGCCAGGAGCTCATCCGAAGGCGCTGGCGATTGAAAAAGATGTTGTTCGCCTGGTAACCCAACAGGGCGTTGAGGGGCAGGGTTCTTAGGATGTTAGCTAATGGAGAATGTCCCATTGAACTAGTTTGGTTTTATCCTACCTGTAATAAGTAGCAGAATTTAGCGGCCCCTGTTCACCAGTCTGTGCTGCTGTTTTGAACTGGGTTGCAGCTCAGTTGGGCTTCCTGTTTAGACTTAGTGGCAGTCGTACGGCTGCTGGGGTTTTTTAGCTTTCTTTTGACTGGGTTTGAACGTGCTCTGCATGATGTTTTGGTACTTGTTTGTCTGGTTTCATCCGAAGAATGAATTAAGGGCATTAGTATCACCCTAAAAAAGAAAGAAAATAAATAAAATAAATGATGACATAAATTTGCACACAATCGGCATAAAAATTACACTGTTCCTTAATATGCAAAAGTAAGCATATAGTAATGCAATTTCAGACAACAGTATGATGTGCACATAGGTTGCACAAAACTTGAGTGTGTATATTCCTATATTACATGTAGTGTTCACATTAAAAATTAATTGTCTCGTGACACATCAGAAAAAGAAAAGAGTTAACAATCTAAAAATGAAAAAGGACAAAACAAAAAAGAAGAATACATTTCAATCAAGAAATGAACAAATACAAAAAAAAATTCCAATCTATGGAAGAAAGAATCATGGGAGTGGTGTTACCCGAAAGAAGCAATGCAAAAAATAGGGAAAAAAAACAAAATTTAGTGAAAGCATGAAAGAATTCTAGAAGTGATTTTATGTAACAGAAGAATGAAAAAAGACAAAATAATAAATAATATTTTTTTCTATGGAATAATTAATTATGTGAGTGGGTTAACCCTAAAGAAACAAAATAATTTAAAGAAAGAAATTAATATTAAATACCTAAGTCTAACATAAACAATCATGAATACTTATTGTCAAACTCCTTTCTTATATGCAGAAATTAGACTAAATTGAACAGTTGCGTGTGAATTACACAAAACTTGCACTATTCCGTTCCGTACAAGAAAAAGTTTAAACTAGTGCAACTTTAGTAATTTATATAATTTAAGTAGACAAATTTTAGAAAATGAGTTCCATTTTAAGTTCCTAAAGCAAAATTAAATAGTGTCAGAAGATTACAACATTAGACACACCGTCACATGCACAAATATATAAGAAAATACAAAGTCCAAAAAAATTAAACAAACACCAATTAAAACTAAGACATAATAAAGCAAAAAACAAAAGCAAAACAATTTTTTTCTAACGAAGAATGAATTAAGGACATTAGTATTACCTAAAAGAAGAAATAATATGAAAAATAAACTTAAAGCAAATCATGAAAAAAGTATGCATACAAATTTCACAGAACTTGCACCGTTCCGTAATATGAAAATATATTGGTGTAGCTTTCTCTGTCGTGCCCTTGTTTTCAGTAAACAAAAAAATAAAAATAAAATTATAAACAAAAATAGAAAATGTTATTCGAAAGAGTGAATTAAGCGCATTGCTATTACCCTGAAAGAAGAAAGAAAATGAAAAAAATGAACTTAAAAGAAATAATGATAAAATACTGACACACAGAATGCATATAACTTGCACCGGTCCACAATACGCAAAAGCAATGATTTAGTAATATAACTCGCATATATATACTTCCATGTTATACTATGTTCAAACAACAAAATAGGAATGTTAATGTTGGCGATTAAATATCTCTCGACCCGTTAAAATTAGTGTACATCTCATATCAATGGTGTTGCCTATCCTTTCTCTCTCTGATCAACACATGCACATACGCGCACACATTAACAAACACACACACACACACCCACGCGCGTGTGGAGGGACACATACCAACACATGCATACAAACACATGTGTGCGCACACACTACACACACATGCACTTCTTTTTTCTTTTTCTTTTTGAGAATCACACACATGCACTTCTTAATACTAGTAATTAATTGATCAGGCCAGGCTTTTGTGTGTGGACTATGGGCTGCTCCAGCCAGCAAGTAGTAGTATCCTTCGTACGTGGGCTGTTCTAGGCTAGAAAGAAAAAAAGAACAACTAGGACTAAACCGACGGCTGCTGCTGCCTTGAGAAAAAAAGATTCGACTGAAACATAACTTTTTTTTCAGGCACCTGACAATTAGCAAAACCGAACAAATTACAATGATGCATGCACTCTTAGTTTCAGAAAGAGAACAGAAAAAAATAATTAACACGCTCTTAGTATTACACGGGCGGCCTATACATGAGAAACATGTTATATTGACATGGACAAACAAACCTAATTTGCATGCGCGATGTAGTTTTATAGCCATGCAAGAGCAATCTACAGCAGGAAATTGGGAAGCCCAATCTTGTTCCCTGTTTTCTTCACGTCTTCCTGCACCCTTCTCCGATACTCCCCGAAGGTGAAGGCCCTGTAAGGTGATGGCTCCTGGCATGCGCCGATGGGCGAGTCGTAGGACGGGCAAAGGAAGTAGGCCACGGAATACCTCTCCGTCGTGGCGTTGGTTACCACCTTGTGCTCCACGCTCTTGTATCTGTTGTTGCTCCATGCCTTCAACCAAAGGGAAACAGTATGAACCGACCTTCAAGCAGATTGGCAAAGTGATGAGAGAAAGGTATCGGTTAACGTGTACCTGGAAGAGGTCTCCAATGTTGACGATGAGAGCATTGGGAATAGGCTTGACGGCCACCCACCGGGAGCCCTTCATTAGCTGCAGGCCGCCGATTTGGTCCTGGAAGAGCACGGTGAGGAAGTCGCTGTCCGTGTGCGGCACGAGGCCGAAGGCGTCCGGCGAGAACGGGCACGGCGGGTACCTGTTCAGCCGGAGGAAGCACGTCCTCTCGTTGCACCCCTCCGGGAAGTGTTCACCGGCGGTGTGTCCCAGGCTCTCGGCCAGGACGCGCGCCAGCGTGTTGGCCAGCTTTGCCATCTCCTTCGCCACCTTCTGCGTCACATCCCTGCAGCGTGCACGCAGACACAAGCTTCTCTTAGTTATTAGCTAAACTCTACTGGTACTACTATTGATTCGCACTGCCAACCCGAAGACCTTCCTTAATTTATCCCCGGTACTTGAAAAGTACCGGCACTTCACTGGAGAAAAGAACTCGGAATCAGGAGGGCACACATATCGATCGAGCAGCCCAAAAACTCTAGCAACCTCTCTACATTAGTACATATACAGTACTAGCTAGCTAGCCACTCCTACCGGTACACTGGATGCATGGATGAAATACACACTGCACAGCCGGTGCACATACGTACGTACCTGATGTTGGTGAGCTCGCCGTAGCTGCAGCGGTTACCGGAGATGCCGGCGAGCGGGACGTGGAAGGCCTCGGACCAGGACAGCTGCCTTGGCGACGTGGCGGTCGGGGTGCCCCAACTGTAGGAGTCGTTGAGAAGGCCGGCCGTGGCCTTGGCCTCGAACGGCAGGCGGAAGAGGCGCACCTGCTCCCGCCGCATCTCTTCCAGGAGCTCCTGCCTGACGCCGTGGTTGACCACCTGGAAGAACCCCCATTCAGCGGCCGCAGATGAGATCGCTGCCGCGCAAGCCCCTCTCTCCTCAGTGCCCCCGCCGCCCGTCGTCAGGCACCTAACGTCGATCACCGGGAGCTCGCACTCTGACACGTTCAGAACGTGAGAGCCAGGCCCAGGCGGCCGCACCCAAGTGCACTCGTTGACTTCGTTCCGGCCGCCGTTGCTGCGGCGGAGCAGCGTGTAGTAACTGTCCGCCAGCGGCGGCTCGGCCGCGCTCTCAGCGAAGGCCGGCATGGATGGCTCCAAAGCTACTAGCTGTTCAAATTGACAATTAGGGAGCTGTGAATAGCTAGCTAGGCGTACGTGCACGCGCAAGCAGCTTGGGATGATTGAGAGCTAGCTGTTCCTGTGCCTGTCGACGTTGTTATTGGATGCGAGCATGGCCAAGCTTATATAGAGAGCGCGTCCGGCGTGCGGTACGTATAATGTGGGTTTGGCTTGTGTGTTAGGGACGCGCACTCGTGTATCTCATGCGCTTAACGTCAACGTCCTTGCTTTATATGACCAGTGGCGTGGCGGACCTTAAGGGGACCAGGCCTCCGTCTGGAACAATCTTGGTGTATCTTACTTGATTGATAGTATTCGTGCTTTATTACGCAACATAAAGAACATATCATAACCGTTCGATAGCGTACCTAAACAAACCGCATCTGTTGGATCTACATAATCGTATCTAAGCAGATTGCATCTGCTAGATCTACATACCCATACCTAAACAGATCACATAGGTTAGATCTTCGTAATTGTACCTAAACAAATCATAAACGGTAGATCTTCATACTAATTTTTTTTACAACTGATAGATCATCATAGTTGTACTACTTAGACAGATCTCGCACGATTTTTTTAACTGCACATGTTAACTATCAATTATTAGTTGAACTATAAACGACAAATACATGTTATGTCTGATTTCAAAATGTTAGATCTCACCACATACACCAATGTTAATCTAATGCAATCGATAGATACATGATTGGAGTCCTACAAAGATTATAGCCAATGTAAATAATCCTATTGCAATCTTATGCTCTCTAGACAATTCCTATTATCGGCAACGTACAAAATTCTTAGGGGTGATATGAAAAAGGAATTGGTTGAGTCATTTTGCACCAACATAAGCATCGATATATGGCGGTGCTCACAGCAAGGGCTAAGTAGGATGGTCAAGCTGGTGACCTAATTCCGCACCTGGTGGATGGTGGTGTGTCAATCCTTCAGTACACAGATGACACCATCATCTTTATGGAGCACAATATGGCTAAAGCTATTAATGTGAAATCATGTACCTCTTCGAACAGTTATCAGGTCTCAAAATTAACTTCCACAAAAGTGAGCTTTTTTGCTTTGGTCGCGCCAAAGATGTAGAGAGCTAGTATAAACAACTATTTGGTTGTGAGGTGGGTTCGCTTCCATTTCGGTATCTTAGGATACCCATTCATCATCTCAAGCTTGCCAATAAAGAGTGGAAGATCATCGAAGACCTGTTCGAAAAAAGCTCAGCAGTTGGTAGGGCATGCTAATGTCCTATGGAGGAACTTTGGTCCTTATCAACGCTGTTCTCACAAGCTTACCTATGTTTATGACATCTTTCTTCAAAATACCTAAAGGGGTGCTAAAAAGATTGGGTTACTACCGGTCTAGGTTCTTCGGGCAATGTGACGACCTTAAATAGAAGTACCCGTTAGCTAAGTGGGACATTTGTGTAGGCCAAAGGATCAAGGGAGCTTGGGGATTGAGAATCTCAAAATTAAAAACAAGAGCTTGCTCAGCAAATGGATGTACAAGTTACTTACCGAGGAAGGTGTTTGGCTAGAGTCACTTCAAAACAAATACCTTCGTTCCAAGACATTGTCTCAAGTGTCAGCGAGGCTGTCAGACTCGCCATTTTGGAAGGGCTTGATGCGGATCAAGTCTGCATTTTTTTTGTAGAGGCTATTTCTCGGTCGGCGATGGCCGCACTACGAGTTTTTGGGAAGGCACATGGCTCGGAGATACTCTGTTTGCCCTTCAATACCCGAGTCTATATAACATTGTGCAACGGAAAGATGCCTCTGTTGCGTCTGTTCTTCGGGCGAGTCATTTGAACTTTTAGTTCCATAGGTCTCTGATTGGGGATAAGTGGATTGCATGGCTCCACTTAGTGCATAGGTTGATGTCTGTCAACCTAACACAAAAACCAGATGTATTCCGCTGGCAGTTGACTTCCTCTGGTGTCTTCTCGGTCAAATCCATGTATGTGGATCTTATCAACATTTTGTTTTTTAGAAAAGGAGGAAGAACCCCGGCCTCTGCATCTGGGCGATGCATGCAGCCACTTTATTAATTATTCTCAAAAGACCTTACAAGGAAATACAACAGTAAGTCTGAAGCCACCGTCTAGGCAACATCTGTCGCTACTCCTATCCAGTTGATGTAGGGATGCTGATAGTCCGGACCTAATACCACAGACCCCGCAGCCAAGCCTAACATCTAGGACGACCTGAGGCCCCGACCAAGCCACTTGCCGGGTCTAGGGCACACACCGGTCCGGCGCGCTCTCAGAGGCCGCCGCCGCCAACTGCCACCACTCCATCTTCAGAGCTGTACTGACGCATCAACCTTGCTCGGTCTAGCTGCCGTCGACGCCACCACGGCACCCAACAGCACCACCTCCGTGCACACGAACAGCTGAGCACGTCGCGGTCGCCACCGGTACACCTCAGCACCATGCCGCCAAGTACCACCAGCCGACACAGCTTGAAGTCTCTAGAAGATCTGTCGTGCGTAGCACCTGCCGACCAGGCATGACAAAGCGTAGCACCTGTCGGTCAGACATGACTTGACATCTCCACTGAAGCTCCGTGCAAGACGAAGCCGCTCCACCTCCTGCCTCTGACGTCCAGCGCTGCTGCCCAAACGATGCTCCCAAGAGAGGAACAACACCGCAGTACCGCCATCGTCCGATCTAGATTACCAGATCTTAGGGTTTCCCCCGAAGCAGCACGAGTGAGTCAACAGAAGTTACACGACGATGCCTTCATGAAGGTAATGACGCAAAACGCCGCCATCGCCCGCCATCGGCTCGGTTTTCACCGGCAACTCTCTTTCCCCAACTCGCAACCGGGACTAGATGAGGGATCTGGAGATCCTACCACCCAGCCTCAGGCCAACCATCTCCGGCGGAGGAGGTGGCCACCACCGCCACGCCCAGGGCCACAGCCCCCGACGTCCTCGAGTTGCAGGTCGATCCCAGGGACAGCAAGCCATTGACGGAAAGGTACACGAGGTTGCGGTTGCGGCCCGCCGAATCCCATCTGGACCCAGATTGAGCACCACCGCTGGACCTGCTGCCGTACGCTGCCGCCGCTCCGCACACACTGCCGTAGATCCGGCCATCACGGGCCACCGCCGTCCTGGCCGAAGCGCGGGCTGAGGAGAAACGCTGCCGCCGCCGCTGCAGCACACATGATTTGCCTGCGACGCCCCCGGAGTGAACGGGAGGAGGCGGCCGGCGGGGGCGCTCCGGTGCAGCGCGGCGGCGCCGCACGGGAGCAGGGTAGGGTTAGGTGCGGGAGCGGGATAGGGTTAGGTGGTACGGGAGCGGGATCTTATCAACATAGGCCCCGTCTTGCGTAGACAACAAATTTGGAAGACTAAAGTTGCACTAAAAATCAAGTTTTCTATGTGGTTCCTCAATCGTGGGGTAATGCTTACTGAAGAGAAACAGAAAGATTGAAGTGAATAGATTGATTTCATTGATAGTGACTGCAGTATTTATATGTTCTGAACAGTCGTAATTACATGTCGGTTACAGTGTTCGCGTCGATTGGAAACGACGCTGCGACGGTTCGATATGAACAGCGTCTGGACAACGCAGTTACTTAACTGCTATATAGAATATTCTAAGAATATACTTAATTAGCCTAAATCTAAAGCTAATTAATTCCTAACACTCCCCCTTGGACAACGCTGTTTGTAAGCTTCATTATCTTGAGAATCTACGTATATCTTGAGTATCAAAAGTTTTGCATCTTCCTGATAGTCCTTGATCTTGTAATTTCGAGAATCCTTAATCTTGTACTATTTATGTCCCTGTAGGAAAATATAAGAGGAACTATAGAAATTTGATATATCGTTAGTATATTTAATCATTTATTTAAAACCACATGAGGAATCCGTTGGAAAGCTCATAAGTTTAGTTCTAAGAAATTTCTCCCCCTGAACTTTGCAAATTTCGTAGTCGTCTCATACCAATGCCATGAATGCATTTTTGAAATGATGCTGCTGCTAAAGATTTAGTGAACAAATCTGCAAGATTGTCACAAGATTTTATTTGCAAAATATTAATCTCTCCATCTTTCTGTAATTCATGGGGAAAAAATAGTTTTGGAGAGATATGTTTTGTGATATTACTTTTAATATATCCCATATGCATTTGAGTAACACATGCAGCATTATCTTCATAGATAATGGTTGGTGATTCCAATGAACTGATACCGCATGATGTTTGAATATGATTTATCACTCTGCGGAGCCATACACATTCTCATGAGGCTTCAAATAATGCAATTATTTCAGAGTCATTAGTGGAAGTTGCTACCAATGTCTGTTTTGTTGACTTCCATGAAATAGCAGTTCCACCATGTAAAAATACAAACCCTGTTTGTGACCTGGCATTATGGGCATCAGAAAGATATCCAGCGTCACTATAACCAATCACGGTCATGTCTTGATTTTTCCGATAGAATAAACCAAGATCTTTAGTACCATGTAAATATCTGAAGATATTCTTTACTCCTGTCCAATGACGTTTTGTTGGAGCTGCACTATGCCGAGCCAGTAAATTTACCGCAAAGGCAATGTCTGGTCTAGTACAATTTGCAAGGTACATTAGTGCTCCTATGGCACTGAGGTATGGAAACTCAGGTCCCAATACCTCCTCGTTATCATCCCAAGGTCTAAAAGGATCCTTATTCATATCAAGGGATCGGACGACCATAGGTGTTTTGGACGGATATGATTTATCCATGTTGAATTTTTCCAAAATTTTCTGAATATAAGCGGGTTGATAAACGAGTATTCCTGAGGTAAAGTGCTCAAGTTGTAAACCTAAGCAGAATTTGGTTTTTCCCAAATCTTTCATCTCAAACTCCGTCATTAAATGATTGCGTGCTACAGATATATCTGCTGCGTTGCCAATGATGTTGAGATCATTAACATATACTGAGATGATGCAAAATCCCTTCTAGGATTTCTTTATAAATATGCATGGGCAATCATTGTTATTCGAGTATTCTTTACTGAGAAGGAACTCACTAAGTCGGTTATATCACATTTTTCCCGACTGCTTCAAGCCATAGAGTGACTTTTGTAGTTTTACACAATACATGTTGCAATTTATATTTGGATTTGGAATTTTAAGTCCATCAGGGACTTTCATATAAATTTCCGCATTGAGTGACCCATTTAGATAAGCGGTCACCACATCCATTAGCTGCATTGATAGATTCATTTGTACTGCCAAAGATATTAAGTATCAAAATGTAATTTCACTCATTACAGGAGAATATGTATCGTCGTAGTCGATACCGGGTCTCTGCGTAAACCCTTGAGCTACGAGTCTCGCTTTATATCTCACCACCTCATTGTTTTCGTTCCTTTACGAACAAAAATCCATTTAGCTCCCACAGGGAAGACTTTATGAGGAGTAGGCATTATTTTAGAAAATACCTCTCTTTTGTTAAGCGAGTGTAATTCTGCCTCAATTGCTTCCTTCCATTTAGGCCAATCCGAGCGCTTGAGGCACTCTTTCATAGATTTTGGCTCTGGATCCAGTTGAAGGGTTTCAGCAATTTTCGAGGAGAAATCTGTGTCGACAACTGTAGTGTTTCTATTGTCAGTTTCTCCTGAATCAATATAATTTATGGATATTTCATTAATTTGTTCAGGCACCGTGTGATTTCCCATAACAGCGGAGTCTGATTGTTTCGATATCCCAACATTATAATTTGTGTGCACATTTATGTTGGGTTCTTGATGTTGAACATCTATTTGATGTCCATCAACTTGAGGTTGATTTGCATTTACTGTCATAGATTTTGATATTCTTTGTTTCCACGGAGGCTTTAGAGAAGCCTTTTCCCCTGTGACCAGATTTCTCCCCCTTTTATTTGTAATTAGGAGTTGAGTAGTTTTATTTGGTACCTCTACTCGTTCTGGTGCATTAACTGCGGGGATATAAGATTTAGTGACAACTTTGTGATCAGTAAATGCGTCTGGCAGGTTATTTGCAAAGTGTTGCAAATCTATAATTTTCTGAACATCAGATTCAGATTCTTTAGTACGTGGATCTAAGGACTGAATGCCTGTAACATTCCAATCAATTTCCTGACATTCTTTGTGGTTTGTTTCTCCCCCTAATGTCGGGAAATGGTCCTCATCAAAAATTGAATCAGCGTACCGGGCTGTGAACAGGTCCCCTGTTAGGGGTTCTAAATATTTTATAATTGACGGAGAATTATATCCCACATAGATTCCTAATTTTCTATGGGGTCCCATAGAGGTACGCTGCGGTGGTGATATCGGTACGTATACAACGCAACCAAATTTTCGCAGATGGGAAATACTTGGCTGATTGCCACGTACTATTTGAAACGGGGAAGTTTCATGATATGCAGTTGGTCTGACTTGCATCAGATCTGCAGCGTGTAAAACCGCATGTCCCCAACAAGAGGTTGGTAAATTGCAATTCTGTAATAGTGGTCTAGCAATTAAATTTACTCTTTTTATTAAAGATTCAGCCATTCCATTTTGAGTATGAACATAGGGTACTAAATGTTCTAGATGGATTCCTAAAGCCAAACAATAATCATTAAATGCGCGTGAACTAAATTCAGCAGCATTATCCATTCTTATTGTTTTTATCCTGTGTTCAGGATGATTTGCTCTCAATTTGATAATTTGAGCAATTAATTTGGCAAAGGCATGGTTACGTGTGGATAATAGACACACATGTGACCATCTAGTAGATGCATCGATGAGCACCATGAAGTACCTAAATGGTCCGGATAGAGGTTGTATTGGACCACATATATCTCCTTGAATTCTTTCAAGAAAAATAGAGGACTCATTTTTAACTTTAAGATAAGATGGCTTAATAATTAATTTCCCGGTAGCACAGGCGGTACATACAAAATCTGATGATTTGGGAAATCTTTTAATTGGTAAATTATGACCAACAGAATTATTTATAATTTTTCTCATCATACCTATTCCAGGATGACCAAGGCGATCATGCCAAGTCTTGAATTTATCAAGATTTTGAAAAATTATTTTGTACGCAACATAAGGTACGGGTTTTATGTATGTAAAGTATAATCCGGATGAAAATGAAGGGAATTTTTCAAGAGTTTGTTCCTCATATCCGTTGCTTTTTGTTAAAAGCAAATATTCTTTGTTATCCACCTCTATTGTTTTTAGATGGAAATTGTTAGATCGGATATCTTTGAAACTTATAAGGATACGCGTAGATTCAGGATACAAGAGTGCATTCTGAATTACGATAGTAGTACCCATAGGGAGTGTGAATGTGGCTCTTCCTGAACCAATAATTGCTTTGTTACTTCCTGTTATGGTCATAACATTTTCCTTTCTCTTAGTAAGAGTTTGGAAATATTTTGCTTCCCTTAGAATTGTGTTAGTGGTAGCACTATCCACTAAACATAACTCTTCTTCCATCGGATTGTTCCCATTAAAATTCTATAGATAGAAAAAGAATATTTTAGAACAAATTTACTTTTATTCATATATTCATTAAATTACATACATAATATTTATATTACAAACTCAAATATAAATTCATTACAATAGTATGTTTGATTCACATAATGCAATATACATAGTCTGAAAGACTTTATTCTACTTTATTGTTATATAATATATAACGTCCTGTAGTATTTAAATAGCTAAGTGACATCAATTTGTTTATGGAGATTAACTGAGGTCTCCAAAAACATCTCGGGTGTAATCCACAAGCATGTCATCATCGAGGATGAGATCGTCCTTTGGCTTGTATACTTGAATAGCGCTTTGAGAAGGACCAGCTTGAGGGTTATCTTGAATGGCGTTGAAGTGAGCTTCAGCTTTATTTCCATGAACTTGTTTGCCTTTTCCTCCATACTTCATGTATAGATCCACAAGGTGCTTGGGAATTCGGCATTGATTAGTACGATGATTCATGCATCCATACCTTTGACAAGTTTGAGAGTTGTCATTTTGATCATTTTTCTTGAAATGACCTTTCCCCTTAGTTTGACCGTTGGTCTTTTGACCGTTGTTCTTTTTCCATTTTCCCTTGAATTTTTGGAAGTTTCTTTTACGGTTTCCAAATTTACTACTAGAATGAGCATTAGCATGTGCTTCAGGGATAGGCATGGCACCCGTTGGGCGAGCATTGTGATTCTTCATGAGAAGTTCATCATGCTTCTCGGCCTGAAGTAATGTGCATATGAGCTCAGAATACTTTGTGTATTTCGGTTGATGATACTGCTGTTGCAATATCCTCATCGAGGGATGGAAAGTGCATAAAGTTTTCTCTATTAAGTCTGCATCTGAAACTTGTTGATTGCAAAATCTTAGTTTGGAGTTAATTTTATGCACGACAGAATTATATGCAGCAACGGACTTAAAGTCCTGAAACCTTATAAGAGACCATTCTCTTTGGGCTTTCGGCAACATTACTGCTCTTTGTTGGTCATATCTCTCCTTGAGGGAGTCCCATAAAGCTAAGGGATCCTCCTCGATCAAATATTAAGTTTTTAAATCAGGATGGAGATGGTGCCTTATGTAGTGCAATGCTGCATACTTTACCACTTGAGGTATTTCTGGAGCATTTTCGGGGGGTGCGACAATGCAAGGACCAAGGCTACGTCCACTTAAGAATATTTTCATATCCATGGCCCATGATAGATAGTTACTTCCATCTATTTGTAGTTCTTGGAATTCTTTCTTATTGATGTCAGCCATATTTCCTTTCTTCTCTCCTGTGGCCTATTCTCTCTGTACTTAGAGCGATGTGTGCATGATAACGTGAAAAGAAACAGAAAGATTGAAGTGAATAGATTGATTTCATTGATAGTGACTGCAGTATTTATATGTCCTCAACAGTCGTAATTACATGTCGGTTACAGTGTTCGCGTCGATTGGAAACGACGCTGCGACAGTTCGATATGAACAGCGCCTGGACAACGCAATTACTTAACTGCTATATAGAATATTCTAAGAATATACTTAATTAGCCTAAATCTAAAGCTAATTAATTCCTAACACTTACGAAGGATAATCTTGTAAAATACAGCTGGTAGGGATGCAAAAAATGTTGTTTTTGTGACTAGGAGAAAACAAATCATCATCTTTTTCTTTGTTGCCTATTTGCCAGTCTTCTTTGGCGTACAATCCATGTTGTTTTTAATCTGCCACTGCATACTAGTATAATGAATTTGTTCGGGAACTAGTTGGCCAGTGTTCATCCCAAATTTAAGGCGCATATCCGTGCGGGAATGTGTGCCTTGATATGAGCAATCTGGAATTGCCGCAATGATTGCTTTTTTAACGGAACAACACTTCCAAACTTTTTGCAGGATATCTTCCTAGCTAAATGATGAATCCGTATTTGGTGCTCTCTGCAATGTGCGGAGGATCAAGCACCTATGGCTTTGGGTGCGGCCGTTAGAAGACGGTAGCATGGGATACGTTCATCCGATTTGGTTGGCGCACCAGTAATTGTTTATGTGTATGCGTCATGTAACCCTGTTATCAGCCGGCCGGTTGTGTTTGAGCATTTTTCTCTCGGTTTTTTGTATGGGATGAATGCTACTGTTTTCTTAATAAAGTTGGCTGCCTGCACCACTTGATGCAGAGGTAGGAGGTCATCCTTCTTTTTGCAAAATAAAATGCGAAAATGTGTTCAGACGTGGTCTGCAATTTTGTAAAATCTATTTGTAAAAATATTTTCCAAAATAAAAAGCTCACTAGCTAGAGCTCGGAAGCCAAAGTCAATTACCTTCTTCTAAGAGCTTATACATATTCATTTAGTTCGTCCTCCATATTTTTCAAATTTTTATCAGAGTCTCCATTGGTGTCGCTTTTTTCCCTGAAACCCGAAATATTGGTGAAGTCATGCATGGGAAATAACGCCGAAATATGAAGTCATGTCGGCATGGACGGCTCTCGGCGTGGACGGCGTTGGACGCCTCGCGTGCTCGCCCTGTCACGGTCCAGCATGAATTGATTTCATGGGGATCAATCTAGTCTAGTCTAGCTAAGCCTGATTCTCCTCTTTCTCGTGCTAGAGCTAGCAGCAGCCCAGCACAACTCCGTGCATGAATGGGACACGTTGATCTATACGTGCTCTCCATGTCTTCACCACACCAATTAATTACATGTTGTGTCTAACTTGTAAAACCAACCTAACTTAAAAACCCTTTGTGTTTTGCTTCTTTCTTTCTTTCTTTCTTTTTTTAGCGAGAGGAGGCGTGGTGCCTCCGATTTCCCAGTAAGACTAGACCGGCATATTTAATGAAAGGCTTTTTATCAATTTTGCCATTAGTTGTGCCACACTACTCAGTTTTGCCACTAAAAGTTCCAACTACTCAAAAATGGCATCGTTCCATTAGATGTGTGCTAAAAAATGTCATGCGGCACCATTACCATTAGTTCAAAGCCTATTGACCATGTTATATGATCAAAATACCCCTGGGCCCACATGTTAGAACCTGCTCTATCCATTTCTTTGTGACGTGTGGGGTGCAACCCCTGGACCCACATGTTAGAACCGGCTCGATTCATTTATTTGTGATGTGCGGGACCCACTTGTGAGGGAACATGCAAATAACTAAGAAATAAAATCGGGCAGCTATGCGGTTCGAACCGGAGACCTCAATCAGGAGGATTGCCGCAATCGCACGAGCAAACCACCACACCGCAATCATTTTTTTGGAAGATTCAAAGATGTATATGCCCTATCTGGGGATTGAGGAACAGTGCGAGTCGTCGCGGCCTAGATTTATGTCTAGTCAGGCCAATCTTGTTTACGAATCTTATTTCTAATAACAGGGCCGGTCCTGAGATTTTGGGGGCCCGGGGCGAAACCAAAACTCGGGGCCCTTAGTATAAACAATATTGTAATAATAATGACTATGTATGTATATGAAATGTTACGAATAAACGCTTAAATGCATCCAAACAATATAGATATAAAATATATTTTATTTTGCTAATATATAAAATAATTATACATGTTACCTTTTAAAAATTATGACAGTCTTCAGTGCAAAGTCACTTATGAAGGGGTCGACATCAATCTCTTCCAGTAAATTCGTGCTGATGCATAACGTTAGCAAACCATTTAAAATCTCCTGAGTCATCGTTGATCTCAAATAGTTCTTCAATAATTTTAACTTTACTGTAAATAAGATGATAAGCTATAGATTATAGAGGCATTAGGATAAAAATTGACTTCCCTCATGTGCTAGAAAAACACAATAGTATACATTGCACCATCTGAGAAAGCGAATTTCATAATCTTTAGTTAAAAAACCGCAAAACTGGATGTGCATCAACACTAGCAGATTGTGTATGTGCACCTGTTGAAATAACTGTAATCCCAGGAGAACTTACATTTTTATCACCGGTATTGATGTGAACATTTCCTCTTGTTCTGATTCAGAATTCCCATCAATTTATTCCTCTTCCTCCACAACAACTATCGTAATTCACCATCTGAGTTCAATGAAGCACCATTATTGCTCTTGAAAATTTTATCAAGAGCACATCTCTGACTGTATCAAGTCATCCACACACTAATGGAATCAAAGGTTGATCGCTGCCATATATCCGAAGGATAAATTACGTAATAGTAAGTACTAAACATATAGAGAGTAGAGATTGGGGAACAGTAATATAATATAGCGTACTACCTTGGATGGATCCAATCGGCTTTGGTTGTAGGGCCTTCAGCGATGAGCCGATGACGCGATGTGGACTCGCATCTGGCTGTAGCAATCGGCGAATTAGCGATGTGTGTGTCTGCATGTTCAGTGCTTGAAGGCGAGAGAGCAAAGCGGCTTCGCGTACTGAGTACTGAACCGGCCCCGGGAACAGAAATCGGCATCGACGAGACGGCGAACTAGCGATCAGAATTAGGAATGACATTACCAGAAAAGGAACATGATGCTGTTGCCGTACTTATTATCGCGAAAAGAACGGCGTAGGATCTGGGATTGCTTCGTCAAGGAATACTGCGTCCCACGCTTGGTTACTTGCCTGGGCCACGGCCCATAGTTTCTTACTGTAGGCAGGCTACTGCACACTTGGGGAGGGGCTGTAAGTTGGCCCCCCCCCCCCCAACCTCAAGGCCGGGCCTGTCTAATAATAACCCCAGGTTCCATATGAGGTACTGGTTACTACGTGAGCCTAAGGACCTCTAGCACACATGAGAGGTCTCCGGTTCGAACCACATTTCTTCCTATTTTAATTCTTATTTCTTTGCATGTTGCCTGACAAGTAGGTCCCACACGTCACAAAGAAATGAAGAGAGCAGGTTATGACATGTGGGTCCAGGGTATTTTGGCCATATAATGTGGTCAATGGTCTTTGACCTAACCGTAATGGTGCCGCATGGCATTTTCTAGCACACATCTAACGGAACAATGGAATTTTTGAGCAGCAGAAACTTCTGATGGCAAAACTGAGTAGTGTGGCACAACTAGTGGCAAACTGATAAAAAACCTTATGAAAAGGATCGTAGACCTTAAATAACTGCAAGTTGGTTTTTGGCAATATGCGTGACAGTGATTGTTCGCACACGAACACGTCGCCATGTACCCTCGATACCGGGGGTGATGCACCGCAGCTCACGTCGAAGGAGACCCGGCCAGAAGACCGGTACGCAGGACATCCGGCGGGCGCTTTTATGGACCCGAAGCCCCGCTTGCCCGGGAGGGGCCCCGTCAGGGCTTCCGGCGGCTATGGGCTGCTCCAGGTTGATTTGCTCACCCCAAGAGCCTCGTGGATCCGCAGCCCCCTGGCTAGGAGGATTTACGAAGGAACGAGAAGCATGATTCAAGGGTAGGAGATAAAGATAGATGAACACGAAAGTGTAATTGATAGATTGGTTCGATTGGTGGTTTTCAATCGGCCGTCACCTCTAACATATATATGAGCCGGCTAGACTTGCCAGTATAGGTAAAGGACTCATTTAGGCTTTCCTTATAAGAAAAGTACAATAATTCATGTCCTAAAACCCTAGTTCTAGTCCAACTCGGATTCAATCCGGATCTGACCTATACTTCTGTCCTGCTCCTTGTCTGGGCCGTAGAAGTTGCATACGAACTCGGATCGAGATGGTCCAAACATCAAACTTGTGTGCCTCGATGAGACGAACAATTCCCGTGTTGATCACTTCTCCATATAATTCCATGTTGAATACTCTACGGGGCCATCTTTACCTTCAGGTCGAAATTCGGCAAGCGGCGGTCTGGGCTGTATGGTGCTTGTCGTGCTCTGTAGGTTGCACACTATCCCGGATCGTGATGACTCCAAAAGCAAAGTTGTACGTATCGACGATATGCACAACTTTCATGTTGAGCACTTCTTCGTTTGAGGCCATCTTCAGGGTGTTTTGATGCATATTCTCATATGTTGTCTCCCGAGTCATCTCTGAATCGTCAACCAACCGGCTGGTAAGCCTGGTTGCGGTACGACTCTGTGCCAAGTGGGCATAGTGGCTTGCCGAGTGGAATATGATGGCATACCGGGTCGCGGTGGCCACTCAGCGTGGCGACCACCTAGTGGGATCCCGCCATGTGGCGGCTTTACGACATGGCAACCTGCCGACTGATGGTCGCCGACTGGATTGCCCGCCAGAGGAGCCCGCTGACTGGTGGCCTGCCGGCTGAAGCATTGTGGCAAGCCAACTGGCACCGCCGACTCGCACCCTTTGATCTTCATGTATCACTCCGTGTAGCTTCAGGGTGTCAAACTGATCCGACTAAGCAGCAGTCGGATAGAATAGGCTGACTGGTGACATGGCAATCTGCTGACTGAGACATGGCAGCGAGCCGAGTAGGATGCGATGGCTTGCCAGAGGAGCCCATCGAATGAGGTATGGTTGCATGCTGACTGAACATATCAGTTGGATAGAGCTCATGGGGATAAACCTGACTGGTGCTCCACCGACCGTGACATGGTGATGCCCGAGTGCAACTTCAGTCGGCTCAATCTTACCGACTGGGACATGGCAATCTGCCAACTGGGATATGGCAACTTACCGACTGGGGTCTCATGGCACCGACAGCAGGTTCAGTCGGCTTGATCCTCTGATCTTTATGTTCTGCTCCATGTAGCTTTAGGGTGGTAAACAGATCCGATTGTGCATATCAGTCGGATAGAGTCTGCCGACTGATGATCTGCCGATTGATCCTGGCATCGAATATGGCTTCAGTCGGTTCATACTCACCGACTGGGGCATGGTGACTTTGATCCTGGGTATCTTCTATATGCTTCCTGTCCGCTTTTCCATATCTTTGAGCATCTTCTTGAGTCCACCTAACCCAGGTCTTGTACCCGACTGACAGTTCACTCGGATTTGTATCACTCGGACCACCCGACAGAAGTTACAGTCGGTTTTGGGGTCAATCGGATCACCAGAGAGAGGTTTCAGTCAGATTTTTGGTCACTCGGATCACCCGTCTGAAGATTCACTCGGATTTGATCATTACCAGCTGGTTTTGACCATCATCAGTCGGATTGAAACATGGCAGCCTGTTGAATTGAGTCATGGCTTCTTGCCGATTGTGACATGGCAGCTTGTATCACCTGGGAGTGCTAGAATTGGTCATCATACCCCGTGGGTGCCTTGCTCCCGAGTGTCTTCTATATGCATCCTGTCCGCTTCTCCACGTCTTAAGGGTCTTTCCCGAGCGCGCCTCACTGGGGTCCTCTGTCACGGCAGGAATGCCTCGTTCGGCAGGAGGTTTGTCAAAAACGAGTGCGAACATTGATTTTTGCGGGTATGCCTGCCCCCCATTTGTATAGTATTTCACACGTAAATTTCCGGAAGTTACAGAAAGGGAAAACAATTCAAGAATAACTAAAAGGAGGAGGATATATAGGAAATAATGAAACTGCAAAAGCCTCAGTAGATTAAAATAATGTAGTAAAAAACATAAATTTTACAAACATTCGTGAAACAACAGCGAAAATGATTTGGCAAGTTAGATTGTCCAATGCTCCTTGTAACATCGATGTCGCTCTCATTGTAAGATTCCTCATGTATTGTAACGTTTAGAATATTTTTCATTGTTGACAGTTTTATGTTCTTCATGGTATTTTTGTGATTATTTCTCTGTATTCTATGCATTGATGGCACAGGCTAACGATTTTCACGATTGCACGAAAGAAGTGAGTTGAACAGCACGTACTTCAAAGTAAATTTTCTTGATTTTTCTGTTTCTTAAAATTTATAAATGATTTGTGTTTATCTCCATTGTCGGTTTCCAGAATAATAAAAAAAATGAAAATTTAAAAAGTCTAGAATAAAATGAAACTAAGAAGAAGAACAATAGAAAAAAATGAAACATAAAAAAACTCACAAATTCAAAAAATAGTACTCCCTCTATCTTGGTTTGTAAGGTTCGCACGCATTTCAATAAAAAAAATCACCATCAATTTGGTCAACAAAACATTAGTTATATGTCACAAAAAATATATCATTAGATTCACGTTCAAGAGAAGTTTTCAGTGGTATAATTTTTGAGGCATATAACTCATATTTTGTTGACCAAATTAATGGTCAATGTTTTTATTGAAATACGTGGAAGCCTTACAAACCAGGATGGAGGGGGTAAAAAAGTAAATCCTGCAACATACATGAAAAATCTGCAACAATTATTTGGCACGTCCAACAGCCCAAAGAGCCGTGTAATTTTGATATTGCTTTTGTCGTATGACTCCACATATGTTGCAAATTTTTGGAATATTTCTCATTTGTTTAGAATTTCCCTATGTTTAGCATATTTTGTGTTTATGTCTCTGCAGTGTGTGCATCGATGTCATCGGCTAACAGTTGCCCCCACAAAAGGTGGGTCGAACAATAAGTACTTCAAAGTATAATTTTTAATTTACTGTTGTTCAAGAATTTATAAATGATTTATTTTATATCTTAATTTTGAGGTTTCCAGAATAATTGGATCTTTTTACCGGCAGTTTTTTTTTTTTACATTTCTCTGAATATTTGATGATAATCACAAACCTTGATGGATGTGATGGGCAAAGACTATTTGACACTAGTATGAAGCGCAAAAATTGAGTTGAAAGCACCTCGAACTGAAAAGCAAAAGAGCACTACTGGAGCCAATGTTTCTTTAGCATGCATGCCGATTAACAATATAATTTTTATTACACACACATGCGTTAGTTGCAACTAGTAATCATGTACATGCACACACGTCCAGTTTAACAGTAATATTATTTTCAAGATTAACCATAATTAATGGTGATTCCAAGATCAATTGTATTTAATACAATTAATGCGGTTTTCCAATTATGATCAATGCAATTAACATGTTTCTAAATTATTGATGATGTGTTGGATACATCATTGGAGCAGCGTGAGACGTTGGATATAGATTGTTGGACGTCTCGGATCATTTGGATTCACCAAACTCGTGCTTTTATAAGTAGTAGTAGATTCATGGATGCGGCTTATCTACACCCGAGCTCAAATGAGCTCGGGTGAACAGTTAAATCGAAAAACATTTTAAAAATGTTCAAAAAATTCTGAATTTTTTTTGTGGTAAACTTTGACAAATGTTCTAACTGCTTGCAAAATTTCATCTTCAGATCACATTTGTGGAAGGCGGAAAAAAAAACAAAAACGATGCTCTGAAAATGCTACTTTCAAAGCATTTTGGAGCACTGATTTTGTTTTTTTTTTGCCACGCCTTGTACGAATGTGATCTGAAGATGAAATTTTGCAAGCAGTTAGAATATTTGTCAAAGTTTACCACAAAAAAATGTTAGAATTTTTTGAATATTTTAAAAATGTTTTTCGATTGTACTGTTCACCCGAGCTCATTTGAGCTCGGGCTGAGAAAGGACTTTTCGCTCTAGCATCTGTTCGGATGCACAGACACACATACCCCACAACTCACACCCCGACTATGCGCCTAAACTACCGGTCCCAATAAGGAATCGAACTCGGGCGGGCAGGGAGCTACCACTGTGGCTCCCCACCACTCGTGCTACGCGTGGTCCTCCGTCCCACGTACTTCAGTTCAAAGGTTCGGTGCATGTATAATTTCCTACCATTGAAAAGGACAGACATAGACAAAATTTAGTTAACCAAACAGTAAAAACGACGAGTAATAAGCTCGTTACATATCACAATGCACCGCAGTGTTAAATAAATCGGCAAAAACATGAAAACAAGTCTATTACCCTTTTTGGGTGCAAATACACAACAGTTGGTTAACCAAACATTAAAATAAGTAACTAAACTAGTTGTATCAAGTAGATATATTTACTACAATCCACCATAATGTCAAACAGAGATGTTCTTTGTTGCAGAAAAAAAACAAGGCTTTTACTCTTTCCCTATGGAAAATTATTTAATTAACAAGGCAAAAACTAACCAAATTAAAATTAAGGGCATGCCTAATACCAGAGAGGAAGCTAGGCTGCCGTCCTGTTTCTACTCGTCATTTGTAGAAGAGAATACAGTTAAAAATGTGATGCAAGAAATTATATAAAAATGTGATACAAGAGTTTATATACTAGCTATAGTTTTTAACCGAAAGTGCTCAATGGAGCTCGGCCTCCATGGAGGCTGAATTTGAATTGAGCAAAATTCAAATTTGCATGTTTCAAAAAAGAAAAGAAAAAAATACACATATACTTAGAGACATAATGCACAAGTGTGTAAATTTTTTGGACAAAATACGTTAAAATGAGTGCTACACAAAAAGAACAAATCTGAGGCTTTTTAGTAGATACACTATTCATCCTCAAAGTACATGAATTTGTCTTTTTTGCACCGATCGTATTTCATCCTGATATTTTACACACATATACATAACATCCTTGTTTACTTGTACAATTTTTTTAGATTTTTTTGAAACTGAAAAGTTTGAATTTTTAACTTTTAAATTTTTTTGGCCTCCATGGAGGCCGAGCTCCAAAACGACCCACTCTTGTTTAACAGCTAATAATACTCCCATCTTTTTGTAGTGAAATTAATGCCGTTCTTATTACTATAAAAATGGCAGCGACTATTTTCCCGTCAACTTTAGTTACTCCACGGTCAATATTTATAGCTTTCCGATATTAATATTCTCATACTTCTGTATTTGCAAGAATCTCAAGGTTCAAATCAGATAGTTTTGCGCGGCTGATTGTGTGTGAGTTAAGATGAGTTGTGAAATTCACTAGTATTTTTTGGGATTGAATTGCGCATTGTTATCCAGACTGCCACTAGTAGAAAACAGGGCTTTGGTCCAGGCCAGAAAAGAGCATCAATCCCGGTTCTGTTACGAACCGGGACCAATGGGTGCGTCAGTCCCGGTTCGTGAGGCCAGGGCGCCGGCCGTGCCACGGCAGGCACCAGTCCCGGTTCGTTTGACCCCTTTGGTCCCGGTTCCAAACACGAACCGGCACTAAATGTGTGTCTTTTGTCTCGGTTCTAGCCACGAACCGGGACTAAAGAGATGCCTATATATATGCTATCCCCTGCCCGCTCACTCCTCTGTTTTTTGGCCGGCCAGTGTGGGAGGTGTGTGCTGCTCTGCTCTCACCTCCTATGCACATGAGGTGTTCGATGAAATGCCCGAGTCACACTTAAGCTTTGTCCTCTCCAAGCTCGACCTCCAAGCTCCATTTTCCCCAAGATTTGTCTAGGTTTGGCGGTGCACTATTGTCCCCGTCCCCGTCCTCACCGCCGTCGATCGCCCGTGCCGATCTCGTCGCCGGGACCACCGTGGTGATCCTCTTGTTCTTATCTTCTTTTTAAAAAAAAAAATCTTACTTGTTGTATGAGTTATATAGTTACTTGTATAATTTTCTTACTTTTATTATTGTTTGTTATTATATAGTGCCATGGTTTTGGTATCCAACCATGTCGGCTCTCGTCCGGTCTATGATTCGGATGTGGTATATTATCTTTTATAACTATTTGTTTCATTTAGTGTTTATGAGAATTATGCCGACCAACGTGACATAGATGTTTTTATCTAGGAGGTATGTGAACCGGAAATTCCAACCGACCCTCTTGTCGAGAGGTTAAATTTAGTTGAAAAAGAAAACAATTATTTGAAAGAAAAATTGAAAAGAATTGAAGAGGAGAAGATGAAATTGGAGTTGCTTGTTGCCGATGTCATCGATGATCACAAGATGCAGATGGATGCAATGCGCTTGAAGATTAGGAAGATTAGAAAATATGCCATTGATAATGAGGCTTGGTATCATTATGCTGTAGGATCAATTGTTACCTCCGTTGCGATTATGATCGCATATGTTGTTGCAATTAAATGTTTTACATAGTTGATAATGAGAACTATGTATGAACTTTATGTATTTTTTTTCAGTAATAACATTTGATCACTACAGTACTTTGGTTATAATGTGAAGATGAACTTGTATTGATTTGGTCATCACTTCTATATTCATAATGTTCTGTAATGGTTTTTGATATACTTAATTATATAATGCACGCAGATGAACCGATAATGGATGTACGGTGACCGATGCACCTCCGACTACATTGATGGCCTGCATAATTTTCTCGAAGTGGCTGAGGCAACCAAGCAGAATGGTTTTATGTGTTGTCCATGTACCGGCTGTGGGAATACGAAGTCTTACTCTTCGTCGAAAACCCTTCACGTCCACCTGCTTGAGAAGGGTTTCATTCCACACTATAATGTTTGGGCCAAGCATGGAGAAAGAGGGGTTATGGTGGAAGACAACGAAGAAGAAGAGGATGATGACAACTATCATCCTATGTACCCTAAACACGGTGATACTGCAATGGGGGAAGCTGAAGATGAAGAGGCAACAGTGGATGTGACCGTTGATGATCTTCGCCGGGTCATTGTTGATGTACAGAGAGAATGTGAGAATGAAAAGGAGAAGTTGAAGTTCGATCGCATGTTAGTGGATCAAAAAAATGGTTGTACCCAAATTGCGAAGATGGCAACACAAAGCTCGGTACCACACTGGAATTGCTGGAATGGAAGGCAGAGAATTTGTTTATCTGACAAGGGATTTGAGAAGCTACTGAAAATAATGAAGAAGAAGCTTCCAAAGGATAATGAATTGCCTGACAGTACGTACGGAGCAAAGAAAGTTCTCTGCCCTTTACGATTAGAGGTGCAGAAGATACATGCATGCCCTAATGACTGCATCGTCTACCGCGGTGAGCAGTACGAGAATTTGAACGCATGCCCATTATGCGGTGCATTGCGGTATAAGATCAGACGAGATGACCTGGTGATGTTGAGGGCGAGCGCCTAGGAAGAGAGTTCCTGCCAAGGTGATGTGGTATGCTCCTATAATACCATGGTTGAAACGTCTGTTCAGAAACAAAGAGCATGCCAAGTTGATGCGATGGCACAAAGAAGACCGTAAGAAAGACGGGAAGTTGAGAGCACCCGCTGACGGGTCGCAGTGGAGACAAAACAAGAGAAGGTGGGGGGACTTTGCAGGTGACGCAAGGAACGTATGGTTTGGTTTAAGTGCATATGGCATTAATCCTTTTGGGGAGCAGAGCAGCAATCACAGCACCTGGCCTGTGACTCTATGTATCTATAACCTTCCTCCTTGGTTGTGCATGAAGCGGAAGTTCATTATGATGCCAGTGCTCATCCAAGGCCCTAAGCAACCCGGAAACGACATTGATGTGTACCTAAGGCCATTAGTTGAAGAACTTTTACAGCTGCGGAATGGAGAAGGTGTACATGTGTGGGATGAGCACAAACAGGAGGAATTTGACCTACATACGTTGCTGTTTGTAACCATCAATGATTGGCCTGCTTTTAGTAACCTTTCAGGACAGACAAACAAGGGATACCACGCATGCACTCACTGTTTAGATGATACCGAAAGTATATATTTGGACAAATGCAGGAAGAATGTGTACCTGGGACATCGTCGATTTCTTTCAACCAACCATCTCTTAAGAAAGAAAGGCAAGCATTTCAAAGGTGAGGCAGATCACCGGAAGAAGCCCGCCCTCCATACTGGTGATGCCATACTTGATATGGTCAAGGATTTACAAGTAATCTATGGAAAGGGTCCTGGCGGATAATCTGTTCCGAATGACGCTGAGGGACGCGCACCCATGTGGAAGAAGAAATATATATTTTGGGACCTACCCTATTGGAAAGACCTAGAGGTCTGCTCTGCAACCGATGTGATGCACGTGACGAAGAATATTTGCGTGAACCTGCTAGGCTTCTTGGGCGTCTATGGGAAGTCAAAAGATACACCGGAGGCACGGGAGGACCAGCAATGTGTGCACGAAAAAGATGGCATGCATCCAAAGCAGTATGAAGGTCCTGCCAGCTATGCTCTTACCAAAGAAGAGAAGGAAATCTTCTTTGAATGCCTGCTCAGTATGAAGGTCCCGTCTGGCTTCTCGTCGAATATAAAGGGAATAATAAATATGGCAGAGAAAAAGTTGCAGAACCTAAAGTCTCATGACTGCCACGTGATTATGACGCAACTGCTTCTGGTTGCATTGAGGGGGCTTGTTGGGGATATAGCTCCGAGGTGTGACCCGCCCAGGAGGGGCCGGGTTACACCGTTGGCAGGTTTTATATGAAGAAGGTCCAAGGAGGCCCATGGTGTGAAGACGACGGCTGATAGGGGCAGGCCTGGAGAAAGCCCAAGACCCGGGCCTATGAACCGCCGTCTGATGACTTGTCCTGTAAGGCATGACTGGTTAGAAACCGAGCCGGCCACATTGTGTGAGCCGGCCAGGACTTTGTAAGCCTCCGGGTCTCAACCTGTGTATATAAAGGTGAGACCCGGCGGCGGGTTAACTCAAGAAACAACCAATCGAGAATTAGGTTAAGCGTATTTGCTCCCTTGTAATCGAAACTCAAGTAATACAACTAGAAGCAGGACGTAGGCTTTTACCTCATTGAGAGGGGTCGAACCTGGGTAAGCTCCTTGTGTCCTTTGTCCCGTTCAACCCCTTCAAGCTAGCCTACATGCGATGGCTCCACACCTAAGTCCTTTCACGAGGGCATCTGCCATGTTAAATCCATGACAGTTGGCGCCCATCATGGGGCCCGCGCATGGTGGTTTCGAGTTCTTGAAGGGCAGCTTCTCAGGGATCAAGGGATACGCCGTGGGCCGGATGACCAAGAGCCGCCGCGGCAAGATCTACATCGATGATGCTGGCTGGGTTCCCGAGGCCGATTCAATCGAGTATGGGTACCGGGTCCCCTTCGGCAGAATTCACATCTTCATCGACAAGATGGGCGAGTCGGAGCCCGAGCTGGACACCCGCACCGACACCATTGAGACGGCTCGGCGCGCACGACCCGCCAAGGTCCAACCCACCCGGAAGTGTGCTTTCATTGGCTTTGTTCATGGGGCGGATCTTGAGGAAGGTTCTGTATCTGGTGGAGAGACAACCATCTATTCAGGTGATGAGTCTTCAACCGGCGAAACCGAGTCTATCTATCAACTACAAGATGGCGGGCTTGGGGGCTACTCCGATGGTGACAGTATTCCGGACCCCTATGAGCCGCCGAGTAGGGTGCTATCTTCATGGCCGGTACGTAGCAGATGGTGAATTCGTCAACCGCCGCAGCTATGACCTTTGTTTCAATGGCTACTACAATGGCTGGGGCGAGCGGCTCTGCGCGCCCGCCGGCTCAAATCCTATCTGAGCTTTTGGATGCTTTGGCGACTCTGTTAGCCGCAGAGGTGACTCCGGCGAATCAAGCACAGCATAATGCGGAGGTCGCAAAGTTGCGAGATGAGGTGGCCAAGGCCCGAGAGGATCTTGAGGCAGAGAACGTCAGGATGGTTGCAAAACGGACTGCCCTAGAAGCTGAGACGCAGCGGGTAAGGGCCGAGGCTTTTCGTTTAAGTCTGGACCAGAATGCGTCAAATGCTGTCATGCGAAGGAGGCACCAGAGCCGTTTGCCACCGCAGTTTGAGGGGAGGAATCTTTTTACCACACCCGGAGCAGGGCCGAGTAACCCGCCCGGTGAGACTCGGGCTACTGAGGCACCTGCGACCGGGGCGGCGGCTCAGCCTCGTATAGCAAACCCGCCTCAGCGAGTGCCGACACCTCTGGGTCATTACTCCAACCCGCTGGATAATATGATTGATGCAGCCTCATGGCTGGCGGCCCTTCCAATTGAAGGTGAGTCGCCAGCTGCGATAGAGGCCCGGAACGCCGTGGAACTCCTTAAGATGGATGTGACCCAGCAAGCGCCTTACTCATACAGCCGTGAGCGGATTCATTCAACTCCGCGCCACAGTCAAAGCTACAGCCGGCGCGTTGAGTCACCGACGGTTACCAGCAGTGAGCGGCATCGTAATCCGCCGCATGGGCATGACCCGCCCCGCGATGATAACAATGTTCAAGCCATCAGGGATCAGGTGAGAGCACGCCAAGAGGCGGAACTGGCGGCTCAGTTAGCGGCTCATCAGCAGCTTCAACGAAACCCTTCAACATCTGTGGAGGCCGGGATGACTTCCAGGACGATAGGTGCGCCATGTCTAGTGCCGGCTTTGCGTAATGAGCGTCTGCCCAAGGATTTTAAGGGTCCTCGCAAGGTACCTAATTACACAGCTGATCTTCCACCTGAGGCCTGGATCGAGAGCTACGAGCTGGCCATGGAGATGTTAGATGTTAATGACGCTGTATGTGCCGAATACTTCACAATGATGCTGGATGGGCCGGCTCGAACTTGGCTGAAAGGGTTGCCTGCCAATTCCGTCACCTCGTGGGCTGAGTTGAAGGCGCGTTTTATTCAGAATTTTAAAGACACGTGTAAGCAGCCTCTGTCGATCATCGATTTAAACGCTTGTGTCCAGCGCGAGGATGAGTCGGCCCACCACTAGGTGCACCGGGTCTCAGCCGTTATCCACTCATCAGACAGCATCACGCCCGGCTCCACTGTTCTGATCTTAGAGAAGAATTGCCACTTCGCACCCCTCAAACAGAAGCTGGGGCAGCTTAAACGTCACTGCAATGACATGGGAGAGCTCATGGCGGCTCTCATCGAATACGCCGACTCAGACAATACAAAAGACCCTGGGTCTGATGAAGAGAAGTCCAGCAAAGGGAAGAAGAATGGCAATGAGAAAGGTCAGCAGCAAATTATGACAGGGCATAACCAGGGCAACAACGGTAAGCGCAAGCAAGGCGACGGTGGGTCAGACTTTGTAGCCAATGCCAATACACAACATAATAATCAGCGTCGTAGGAGTATGCCGAAATTTTGTGGACTGAAATTCAACCTGGAGGTGATGTTGAATGAACCTTGCCCAAAACATAGTCTCCCGAATAAACCATCGACTCATTTGTGGAAAGATTATTTTATCATGAAGGAATACAAGAGTTCCGGCTCTCATCAGGACCACAATAAAAATAATGGCCCGCACGGTGGGTCGGGATCTGGTTCACACGAGCCTGGCTTTGGGGGTGGCGGCTCAAGTTCTAGATATCAAGGATAAGGCAACCACGGCGGCTTTAATCAGCAGCCCAGTCAGGGTAACCAGCAACAGCAGTCAGGGTATCAGAGTAATCCAAAGCAGCTTAACAGTGGCCAATATCATGTCTTCACCACAAGCCTTTGCAAGCAAGATCAAAAGATTCATAAGCGTGCAGTTAATACAGTTGAGCCGGCGGTACCTCGATATTTATGATTGTCAGAGTAGCCAATTGTATGGAGCCGTGAGGATCACCCGCCCCGGGTTGACAATCCGGGTCAACTGGCATTGGTGGTAGCCCTTCAAGTTGGGGGTTATAAATTTACTAAGCTGCTCATGGATGGAGGCAGTAGCATCAATATCCTTTATTATGATACTTTCCGCCATATGAATTTGACTGACCAAAGCCTTAAGCCGTCTTCTACAGTCTTTCACGGCATGGTACCTGGTAAGTCGGCATACCCGGTTGGTAAGATTGTCTTGGAGGTGGCTTTTGGTGATGACCATGATTACAGGGCAGATACGTTGTGGTTTGAGGTGGTTAAGATCAAAAGCCCCTATCACGCTCTGTTTCGACGGCCGGCTTACGCAAAGTTTATGGCACGGCCCTGTTATGTGTATCTATAGCTCAAGATGCCAGGACATAAGGGTACCATTATGGTCCATGGTAATAGAAAGATTGCTTTGGAATGCGAGGAAGGTGATGCTGCTTATGCTGAGTCTGCCTGTGCTACAGAGGAACTTCAGTTTTATAAGGATAATGTTGACCCGGCTGACATGACTCCGTTAAAGAAGCCAACCACAGAGCAAGACCCTTTATTGAAGTTTAAATTGGCGGATGATACCAAACAGGTCGACTTCGTTCCTGGCGACTCATCTCAACAATTCACTATCAGTGCTAATATGGATCTGAAATAGGAAAGCGCGCTCATCGAGTTCATCCGTGAGAACCGGGACATCTTTGCATGGAAACCTTCAGACTTGCCAGGTGTACCGAGAGAACTCGCTGAGCACACTCTCAATATTGATCCTAAATTTAAGCCGGTCAAGCAACTCCTTCGTCGTTTTAATGAAGAAAGACGTAAGGCCATTGGTGAAGAGGTGGCCCGGCTCTTAGCGGCAGGGTTCATCGTTGAAGTTTTTCACCTTGAGTGGTTGGCTAACCCGATGCTGGTACTTAAGAAGAATGGCACTTGGCGTATGTGCGTGGATTATACAGAACTCAATAAGGCTTGCCCAGCCAATCCTTTTGCTCTTCCCCGTATTGATCAGATTATAGATGCTACGGCGGGTTGTGAGCATTTGTGTTTCTTGGATGCCTATTCTGGTTACCATCAGATCAAGATGGCAGTCAAAGACCAAGAGAAGACGGCTTTTATCACACCTTTTGGAGCTTTCTGCTATGTGTCTATGCCTTTTGGGCTCAAGAGTGCCGAGGCGACCTATCAGCATTGTGTCCAAAACTGCTTTCATAGTCAGATTGGACGTAATGTTCATGCTTATGTAGATGATATTGTTGTGAAGTCTAGAAAGAAGGAGACTCTGTTGAATGACTTGAAAGAGACCTTTGATAATCTCTGGGTCTACAAAATGATGCTTAACCCGGACAAATGCATTTTTGGTGTGCCTGCGGGCAAGCTCTTGGGTTGTTTGGTCTCTGAGAGAGGGATTGAAGCTAACCCGAAGAAAATTAAAACTATCACTTCGTTGGATAAGCCGGTGTGCGTCAATGATGTCCAGCGTTTGGCGGGTCGAATTGCAGCTTTAAGCTGGTTTATAAGTCGCCTGGGAGAGAAGGCTATTCCTCTGTACCAGATGATGAAGAAAACAAACCGCTTTGTTTGGAGTGACGCGGCTAATGAGGCATTTGAGGTGCTTAAAAAGCAGTTGGCTGAGCCATCGGTTCTTGCAGATCCTATTGAGAAAGAGCCTTTGCTCTTATATGTGGCTGCTAACAGTAAGGCTGTCAGTGTGGCGATTGCTGTGGAACGCAAAGAAGCGGGTAAGGAATATCCAGTCGAGCGGCCGGCTTATTATGTCAGTGAGGTGCTAATTGAGTCTAAGCAGCGATACCACATTGGCAGAAGCTAGTGTATGGGGTATTCATGGCCAGTCGCAAACTGAAGCATTATTTCTTTGGTCATCCTATTACTGTGGTCAGCTCTGCTCCATTAGGGGATATTATTCAGAACAGAGAAGCAACGGGCCAAGTGGGCCATTGAGCTCGGGCCTCATGGTTTGAAATATATGCTAAGGACAGCTATCAAGTCTCAAGCTCTTGTGGATTTCATCAATGACTGGACAGAATTGCAGACGCCTGAGGAGAAGCCGGATAACACTTACTGGATGATTCACTTTAACGGGTCTAGACAGCTAGAGGGCTCGGGGGCTGGAGTTATTTTGACTTCCCCACTAGGTGACAAGTTTTGCTATGTTTTAAGGCTAATGTTTCCTTGTACTAATAATGCGGCTGGGTATGAGGCTCTGCTCCATGGCCTTCGGGTAGCCAAAGAGATGAATTTAAGCCGGGTCAGGTGCTTGGGATTCTAAAGACCCGCTCAGCAAGTTTCAGGCACTTGGGATTCTAAAGACCCGCTCATGGCGGCTTATCGCCGGGCGGTTGATAATATTGCTGGTCACTTCAAAGGTTATCAGGTGGAGCATGTTGATCGTAGAAGGAATGAGGTGGCTGACGCTTTAAGCCGGCTGGGGTCTCAGCGTAAGCCGGTGCCCCCTAATGTTTTTTTGATGTATTGAATAGTCCTTCAGTTAAGTTGCCGACAGAGGAGGATCTTACTATTCCTGACCCAGAGGCGCAGTTGGTGGCGGCTCTCCATGCTATTCCTGAATGGACAGTTCCATATTTAGCATATATGGCCCGGGGCGAGTTGCCTGAGGACGAAACTTTGGCCAGGAAGATAACCCGGCGGTCTAAATCTATGACCATTGTCAATGGCGAGTTATACCGATGCAGTGTGGCGTGTTTCAGTGTTGTGTTTCTCCGGAGGAGGGCCGTGAGATTCTAAGGGAAATCTATGAAGGCGATTGTGGTCATCATGCCGGCTCTAAATCTCTGGTGGCTAAAGCTTTCCGTCATGGATTTTATTGGTTGACGGCTCATGCTGACGCAGAGGACCTTGATAGTAAGTGTGACGGCTGTCAGAAATTTTCTCGACAGGCTCATGTGCCAGCTCAAGAATTAAGGATGATTCCAATCACTTGGCCATTTGCAGTCTGGGGGCTTGATATGGTTGGACCTTTCAAGAGATCTAAGGATAAGAAGACCCACCTTTTGGTGGCGGTTGACAAATTTACCAAGTGGGTTGAGGCAGAGCCGGTCAGCAAGTGTGATGCGGCAACGGCGGTTCAATTCATAAAGAAAATCATCTTCCGTTTTGGCTACCCTCACAGTATCATAACTGATAATGGCACTAATCTGTCTAAAGGTGCTATGAGAGAGTTCTGTCAACGGGAGCATATTCGTCTTGACGTTTCATCAGTGGCTCACCCACAGCCTAACGGTCAGGCTGAGAGGGCCAATCAGGAAATTTTGAAAGGCATAAAGCCCCGGCTTATGGTTCCTTTACAGCGAACGCCAGGTTGTTGGGTTGAGTAGTTACCCTCTGTAATTTGGAGCATCAATACTACTTCGAACAGGTCAACAGGTTATACACCTTTCTTCATGGTTTACGCGGCAGAGGCAGTTCTTCCAAGTGATATCCGTCATGACTCGCCTCGTGTGGCGGCTTATGTTGAAGCTGTCAATGAAAAGCATGTCAGGATGCACTTGATGTGTTGGATGAGGAGCGTGACCTTGCGGCGGCTCGTTCGGCGATATACCAGCAAGATCTGCATTGCTATCATAGCCGCCGGGTCAAAACCCGGACCTTTCAGGAAGGCGATTTGGTGCTCCGGTTAATCCAAGATCAAACAGATATGCATAAGTTATCCCCACCTTGGGAAGGACCTTTTGTGGTCAGCAAGAACCTGAACAACGGGTCATACTACCTCATTGATATTTGAGAACACAAGGATTCGCGCACATCGGAGGAGGAGACCCGCCGGCCTTGGAACATCGTTCATCTTCGACCTTATTACACTTGAGCCTCGGGCTCTTGTGATGTACATACTTTCATCAATGTATATATTATGATCAATATAGTAAAGCCGGCATCCCTGATAATTCGGGGCCTCTGTCGTTTCATTGCTAAGTATCTGAGTCTTTATTGTTTGTTCATAAGGTCACTTGGGGGCTTCCTGCTCAATGAGCATAGCTCTGCTTACCCTCTTGATCGGCTTAAATGCCATATCATAGGTCACTTGGGGGCTTCCTGCTCAATGAGCATAGCTCTGCTTACCCTCTTGATCGGCTTACATGCCATATCATAGGTCACTTGGGGGCTTCCTGCTCAATGCGCATAGCTCTGCTTACCCTCTTGATCAGCTTACATGCCATATTATATGTCACTTGGGGGCTTCCTGCTCAATGAGCATAGCTATGCTTACCCTCTTGACAGGCTTCCATGCCGAATTCCGTGTTATCCTGCCTGTCTGTCGATGCTACTCCGCCAGGTAAACCTGAATGACCCGCTGTACTCTTAACAGTCAATCTTTTAAATAAGACCCTGAACTCGTTAAGGTTAAAACAGTGGTCTGTCATGTGAGGGCCGGCCTACAGTGTGCAAGGATTAACTCAGTGGCTGTGCGGCCCATGAAAGCACTTGGGTTTTAGGCTTGGCGGCCTATGAAAGCCTTGATCTTTTCGGATTTCTTTTTTCTGAATATTTTTGAATTTGGGTCCTTTGAAGAATTTTTATGTTCCAGTACGTTTGGTACAATTCAGGCCATGTAGCCTTGATTATATGACTCATAATTGAGCATATTGGGTTTGGTAACCCGCCCTGATAGCGGATTCTAAGCAGCCAAGATATTTGCCTTGAGCAAATTCACATCATGATATTTTATACCTACGGGTCAAATACCCGCTCTGGATTCTCGTTATCAAAGTATCATCAGGATATTAAACTACAGGTATGTCCTTCAATAATTATATGAATATTCGGGATTTGGTAACCCGCCCTGGTTTTCTACTTTAAGTCGCCAGCATATTTCCAGCTTAGATGGCCTTTCTTCTAGTCTTTCATTGCAATATTTCAAAGACTATTATATCAGGATTTGTTACCCGCCTTGGCTTAAACCGCCTGGGCACATACTGTTTACCTTGTGTGCAGAAACTATGAAAACATTGATCTGCTCCACATGGATGGTGATACTAGGAAAAGGAACAGCGGCGAGTCACAAAACGGTTCTACTGGTGGCTTAACAGTTAGACGGTTAGATATGCGCGATGGCATAACAGATCATTGTTTAACTAGGCAATTACAAGGCTACAATGGACCTGACAAATATAAAGTGTTTTTGAGCACATTGTGCTTATGTCCTGGTTTAAGAGCCGCCTGGACTCAATTGCCTTTGTCGCGGCGGGTTGATGATTCCGGGTCATCCTCCTCTGGCTCTTCCTCTTCGCCCATCTGGAGGTCAGGTGACGTCCAGTCGATGCCGGTTAAGGCTTCGAATATAGCTTCATCATTCATAATGGGGGACGGATCAACATCAGGAGCAAAAGTATGCTTACGCATTGGAGGGGTGAGATCCCCAACGTCATAAGCCGGCGCTTTTTTACTTTGGTGTTCTCCATCGTGTAAGCTGCCTGATATCTGGATAAATCAGCTTCCTAGGCCAGCTTGCATGCCAGGGGACGCATCTCCTTTACGCACTTTGCAAAGTCTGTTTGATCAAAAGGAGACCCATCTTCTTTAAGGCTTGGACAACCGGTGGCCATCTCCTCCGGGTCAAGTTCTGCTTGCCATGCTTTGGCTCAGGTTAGAGCTGTAATGGCACCAGCACGGGCGGCTGAGCGTTTGATCTATTCGAGTTTTGGGGCATGACAGACAGTTTATCTAGTACTTCCCTGAGAAGGGTCAGTGGCTCTTTACCATTGGAGATAGCCACAAGAGTCCGTTGGGTGCCTGTGTATAATTGTTCCACCAAAGCGTACACGTCTTTGAGCTTCAGCAGCATGTCTTGGCCAAGATTGGCGCTCCTGGGCCTATTGAGTAAACATGCCGATGAGTCGCCAGGCGGGTTATAAATTGAAGAAAATTTTGGAAAAGTTGAAGCAGTCCGAATTGCTTACCAAAGATAGCAGATGTCATCTGTGAGATATAACGTTTTAAGCCGGTCAGCTCCGCTGTGGTCTCCTTCAAAGATGATTCAGCAGCTTCTGCCCTCTACAATAAGGTGGCCTTCTCTTTCTCCCAGCCGGCTCTCTCTATGATAAATCCGGCTTTGAGCTTCTCGTTTTCATCTAGGCTAAATTTAAACTTGGAGTCAGATTTGCGTGTCTCAGCTTCTTGGTATTCAAGTCTGTTCTTAAATTCTACCAATTGGGACTCGTTCAGGCTTAAAACATCCTGCAAATGAAAGTCAAAGGATATAAGTATGTTAGTCAGGGCATGGTCTTCATATAAGTCCCAAGTACATTGCAAGCAATACACTTGGCACTTAGGGGCTAATGTACGAGCAAATTCTTTTCAAATTATATTGCTGAAGAACCAGCTCACCTTTCTCAGATAAGCCGGCCCTTGAGGGCTAGGAATTGAAGCTATTCTTTTGACTAAAACAAAAATGACCCGGTTCATCTTTTTCAAGATAAGCCGGCCCATGAGGGCTATGACTTGAACTTTGCAGTTGCATATTGACAAGTCTTACACCATACTCAGCATATTCTTTCCTATGGATAAGACTTGGGGACTGGATGACTATATATACAGGGAAGCAGATGTTCATACCTTGTATTTCTGTCGCATTCTCTTAACCAAATCAGTTTCTAAGTCACAACTGGTATGCAGGCGACTCAGATAGCCGGAATACAATTCATTGACGTCCAAGTTTGCATAGCTCGCAATATCAGATTTGGCCTTGCTCTTCTCAGAAGCAAGGTGTTCATCCTTGGCAGAATGATTAGCCAAGACCGTGGGGTTTCCTGGTTCTGTATAACCAGTGCCAGTAACCACGACGTCCTCAGTATCTTCTTCGGCAGGCTTGATAGGGCTTGGCGGCTTAGCACTGGACGGGTCAACACCCATGGGGTCCACTGGAGTGTCATGAGTTTCTGGTGGCGGGTCATTGGCAGTGGCTTCAGGATTCTGATGTGGAACTTCTGAGGCTGGCGTCTCTTTCTCCGGCTCATTGACCTTAGGATCTTCGGCCGGCTTACTTATCTTCAACTTTTTGCTTGGTTTGGCTATACCACTGAAAATGAGATATATAAGGATGTGAATATATTAGTTTAATAAAAATATTAAGACAAAGAGGCCAAATGTTCTTACCCAGGGGCAATCTTGAAGGGGGGCATCTGAGTCCCGGTAGAGTCGCCAGAGGATGAGTGAGAAATTCCCTAATAATTTGAGTTGGAAGGGTTAAGTGGCTGACGAATAAGACCCGCGTTTGGAAAGGACAGGATTGAGCTCTGAGGCACCTCTTTTCGGTGTTTGCGAGGCGCCGGCATGTTGGGTAAGCCGGTAGCAAGATCTCCGCCTCCGCTATTCCGGGTTCTGCGCCGGGCTTCATGCTGTTGTTTCGTCAAAATAAAGTTTGGATCCAAGTAAGCTAAAGGGTGAGAAAACCTTACTTTCCGGGTCACCTGCCGAACTTTCTGTCTTGGCAAAGGCTCTGAGTGGGAGGAAATAATAGTTACCTCTTCAATGTCTGCCTGGCTGGTCTCCACGTCATCCTGAGAGTAGTTAGTGTCAATAAGATGTACAAAAAAGGATCCAAGAGAATCAAGTTCTACCTCCGACTCATCATCCAGTGTAAATAGGTCTGTGGTATATGTTTTCTTCTTGGTTTTCTTCGGGGCTTTGGTTTTTGCCCTGGCCTTTTTGGCCGGCTTGTCTTGCAATTTCTTGCTCCAGAAAGAAGAGTCAGCCTGAAGAAAGCAAGTGATGATAAGGAGTGTGCAGTTTATGCAAATACTGAATAAAGTAAATTGGCTTAAAGCACTTACATCTGGAGCCGGGTTAAGAGCACAGAAGGGATTCAACCCAGTTTTGCTACAGCTTTCTAAGCTTTCCCCGAGCAGTGTCTTAGTCATCTCATTGATCTCTTTATCTTCCAGGCGTACTTGATAGTGATGATGTGGATCTTTGACATCACAAGTGTATTCACACATTAAGTCGGACTGGCGGCTCAAAGGTATGATCCTCCAGGCGACCCAGCATCGGACCAGGTCAACTCCGGTTAATCCATTAGCCAGCAAGGCTCTTACCTTCGAAAAGGTAGGCATATACTTAGCTCATTCAGCAGTGTTGATCCGGTCTGGAAGTGGGTGCTTTGGGCTAAGCCGGCAGTCGCGGAAACCCGGCAAAGGATTTTCGCCAGATGGAGATGTGTCTTGGCAATAAAACCAGGTCTGGTTCTAGTCTTTAGGATGACTGGGAAGTGTAGCTACAGGGAAGACAACATCTCTTCGCCTTTGAATGGAGATTCCACCGAGTTCTACGCAAGGACCGTTTGTAAACTCGGTATGGCGGTTCAAGTAAAAGTACTCTCTGAAAAGGTCAACGTTGGGCTCTTCTTGAAGATATACTTCGGAAAAAACTTGAAAGTTGCAGATGGTGGAAATGGAATTGGGTCCAATATCTTGAGGATGAAGTTGAAAGAAGTGCAGTACATCACGAAAGAATTTTGAGCCGGGCGGTGAGAAGCCACGGGTCATATGGTCAGCAAAAACTATGACTTCGCCTTCCTTTGGCTGAGGTTTCACTTCTGTCCCTGGACCTCGCCAGTGGATAATGTCTTTGGGGGCTAGGATGCCCACTTGAACATATTCGTTAAGGGTTTGCTCCGTAACAGTGGAAGTAACCCAGTTGCATGAAGTGACAGTCTTAGTCATTTTTTGTCGCAAAAAGCCTAGAGAGGAAGTATTGGCGGGTCAAATTCATGATGGTAAGCCACCCAATGGTTAGAGAAAGCAAGTTTATTAGGCAAAATTGTTATGTGTAGAGATCAATTGCTATTAAAGAAGAAAATGAATGGCATGCCTAATTGGCAGAGCATAGATAGATAATATTAACATTGGATAAATACTGGCGGTTTAAAAATTCATAAGTAAGCCGATTGGAGTTTGGCGGGTTACAAAGTATCGTTCGAGCCGCCTATACAACAATGGTCAAGCAGGCATTTATGGATTTGGATTTGAGTGAAATTTCACCAAGTGCTGAACAAACAAGTTTCACAGGTTCTGCTTATAATTTTGGATCTACGGTAGTTCGAAAACAGGCGGAAATTGTTAAACCTAAAAACATGGAGGACGAGCTACTGCATTGGAGAATGAATCTCAACAAGAGGAAATAGATCTGTGGTTAATGGCGGATACTAAAATAACCAAAGAATGGCTTCGGCATCGCATCTGGGCTCGACTAAGCAACATCGCAGATGAGCTACGTGCACGCGTGATGAACCTCGATGAACACTGAAGAACTGGGGAACCCTAATGCAGATTGGAAGTAAAAGGGGATAGGTACCTGGAGATGCTGATGAACAGCGGAGGGGCGCCGCAGTTTTCTGGTCAAAATCAGGTTGATGCACCGGCCAGGACAAAGCTGTCGACTGGAGCGGCGGTGCTTTGGTGGCATTGGTCGTTGTGAGGTAGAAGAAGAAGAGGCGGAGGCAGGGGTAAAAATTAAAAGGAGGGCCCCCTGTCCCTATTTATAAGAAGGTTACAATAATTCTATGTATATGACGTCATGGCAGTTTACAGAGGACTGTGTAATTGATGCGCGGTTTGGTTAAGCTAAACAGTGAAGATTGACATGAACGGGTTCAAATCAATCTGGGGCCTAATGTTGGGGATATAGCTCCGAGGTGTGACCCGCCCAGGAGGGGCCGGGTTACACCGTTGGCAGGTTTTATATGAAGAAGGTCCAAGGAGGCCCAAGGTGTGAAGACGGCGGCTGATAGGGGCAGGCCTGGAGAAAGCCCAAGACCTAGGCCTATGAACTGCAGTCTGATGACTTGTCCTGTAAGGCATGACTAGTTAGAAACCGAGCCGGCCACGTTGTGTGAGCCGGTCGGGACCCTGTAAGCCTCCGGGTCTCGACCTATGTATATAAAGGTGAGACCCGGTGGCGGGTTAACTCAAGAAACAACCAATCGAGAACTAGGTTAAGCGTATTTGCTCCCTTGTAATCGAAACTCAAGTAATACAACTAGAAGTAGGACGTAGGCTTTTACCTCATTGAGAGGGGCCGAACCTGGGTAAGCTCCTTGTGTCCTTTTTCCCGTTCAACCCCTTCAAGCTAGCCTACGTGCGATGGCTCCACACCTAAGTCCTTTCACGAGGGCACCTGCCGTGTTAAATCCACGACAGGGCTTCTACCGGAAAATGTTCGATTAGCCATTGTGAAGCTATGTGCATTCCTCAATGCAATCTCTCAGAAGGTAATCAATCCAGAAATTCTACCAAGGTTAAAGAATGATTTGGTGCAATGTCTTGTCAGTTTTGAGCTGGTGTTCCCACCATCCTTCTTCAATATCATGATGCACGTCCTAGTTCATCTAGTCGATGAGATTGCCATTCTGGGTCCTGTATTTCTACACAATATGTTCCCCTTTGAGAGGTTCATGGGAGTCTTAAAGAAATATGTTCGTAACCGTGCTAGGCCAGAAGGAAGCATCTCCATGGGCCATCAAACAGAGGAGGTCATTGGGTTTTGTGTTGACTTTATTCCTGACCATAAGCCGATTGGTCTCCCTCAATCGCGGTATGAGGGGAGACTGATTGGAAAAGGCACGCTAGGAGTGGATGCAATAATATGTAGGGACGGGCATTCTTGGGCTCAAGCACACTACACAGTTCTACAGAATTCTACCTTGGTGACCCCGTATGTCAATGAACACAAGAATTTTCTACGCTCCAAACACCCGGAGCAGTCTGACGACTGGACTACATGTGAACACATCAGGACTTTCAGCAGTTGGTTGCAAACACATCTCAAGGGTAACAACATTGTTGGAGATGAGGTGTACTCGTTGGCCAGGGGTCCATCTTCGAGTGTATTGACTTACAAAGGTTACGAGATAAATGGGAGTACATTTTCCACGATCGCCCAAGATCAAAAGAGCACCAACCAAAACAGTGGTGTCCGCTTTGATGCAGCAACCAACAGGGGAAAGGACACATATTATGGTTACATAGTGGACATATGGGAACTTGACTATGGACATGATTTTAAGGTCCCTTTGTTTCGGTGCAAATGGGTCAATCTGTCAGGAGACGGGGTATAGGTAGACCCCCAGTACGGAATGACAACAGTGGATCTCAACAATCTTGGGTACACAGACAAACCATTCGTCCTAGCCAATGATGTGGCGCATGTTTTCTATATGAAGGACATGTCTACCAAACCGAGAAAAAGAAAAGATAAGGAAGCAAATACATCATACGATGAGCCAAAGCGGCACATAGTTCTTTTAGGGAAAAGAGACATCATGGGAGTGGAGGGCAAGACAGACATGTCTGAAGATTATGAAAAGTTTCATGAAATTCTTCCCTGTTAAACGATGAAGATTATCCATGGTTACGGGGCAATAAGCAAGGGATACACGCGAAGAAAAAGTGAAGACTTTCTCTCCACAACTATTCTGATGATGGCTTTGATCTACAATATCACTGTAGTTACATGTCAAGAAATGAAATGCCATTTGTAATATCTGAGTTTTTGTCCGAAACCCTGATACTTCGAAAGAGATTGTCCATTTTGTACACGAAGTGCATCCAGTTTTTGCCGTAACCCTCTCAACTTTTTAGCACATGCTATGTGGGTAAAATGATGATACCATGCGAACTTTCAACCTTTTCAGAGTTCATTTGTGCGGCTTTTCAATTTCAGGATCATTTAGCTTAAAAAATCAGTAAATGCATGAAAAATAGCAAATGAAGTCAGAAAGGGTTGAAAATTGATGATGTGGCTTTCAATGGTGCATGTTGAACACACAAAAAGTCTGGAGTTAAAATAAGTTAAAAAAATGGAATGCCTTTGTAACATATGAGTTTTCGTCCGCAACCCTGATACTTTGAAAGAGATTGTCCATTTTGTACACGAAGTGCATCCAGTTTTTGTCGTAACCCTCTCAACTTTTTAGCACATGCTATGTGGGTGAAATGATGATACCATGCCAACTTTCAACCTTTTGAGAGTTCATTTGTACTGCTTTTGAATTTCAGGTTCATTTAGCTCAAAGAATGAATTAATAGAAAACAGAATGAATCAAAAAGCTTTTATAAAACTCTAATAGCAAAAAGAATGAACTAAAAAGCTTTCATAAAATTCTAATAGCAAAAAGAATGAACTAACAAGAATCAATTAAATATAATATTTTTCAATAGCAAAAAGAATCAACAAAAAATAATCAAACTAATATTAACTAAAATTATCAAAGTATTTATTTGTTAAAAACTTTAATAGTAAAAAGAATTTTCATAAAGTATTTTTTGTTACAAACTTTAATAGAAAACTAAAAAGATTTTATAAAACTCTAATAGCAAGAGGAATCAACTAAAAAGAATCAATAAAAAATAAAACTTATGCAACTAAAATTATATAAAATTTATGCAACTAAAATTATATAAAATTTATGCAACTAAAATTATATAACTAAAAATAACATATGCAAAAAATAACATTAAAAATTTAAAAACATAACATATGCAAAAAAAAGGCCCACCTACTAGCCACCACGGCCTGCATACGACTAGAAACCCTACAAATGGGCCAGGATGTAGGTCCGCAGTGCTAGCAGGCCCAACAAGGCGTGAGATAGGCATGTAGTCCCCGCTTTAGAGAGGAGCTCGAGAGGGCAGCAGCAGCAGCGCTTATAAATCACTCCGAGCCCCTCTCAACAAGCGAGGTGGGACTAAACTTTTGGCTGCGGCAGCACAGCCCTTTCGTCCCGGTTGGTGGCTCGAACCAGGACGAAAGGCCCCCCTTTCGTCCCGGTTGGAACCTCCAACTGGGACTAAAGGTCTATGCTTCCCGCCCTTTGGGCTTCTGAAATTGACCTTTAGTCCCGGTTGGTGGCACCAACCGGGACGAAAGGGGGGCCTTTCGTCCCGGTTCGAGCCACCAACCGGGACGAAAGAGCTGTGTATATAAGCACCACTTGTGAAATTTTTCCCATTCAGTTTCTTTGATCCTCCTTTCCCTCGGTGATGCCGACGACCACCTCGATGCCGCTAGGCTGCCGGACCTCGCCGTCAACGCCCTCACCGCGCCCTGCCCTGACGCCACGACGCCGCCGCTCCACGCACCCCTGCCCTGCCCCGACGCCGCCGCGCCCCTGCCCTGCCCCCGATGCCGCCGCTCCACAACCGGCCGGCCAGGTACTCCCTCCTCCCTCCCACCCCTCTCCTCCCTCCTTGGATGTATGTGATCATGGTCAAGTTGGTTCAGAGAGTTGCAAGGTTTAAGAGAGTTGCATGGTTTCAGCCATGTCCACAAGGTGTTTGATGAAATGCTAGGGCTAGCTAGGGAACTTTGTTGTATGTGAAACTTGGCAGGATGATGTCTCCTTGGATGTTAGTGATGATGGTCAAGTTGGTTTGATAAAAGGAAAAACTTGTTAGTGCAAGTTTTATTAGAATTTAGTTCTGGACAGAAACTACAGGCAATTTTTTGGTGGATTTGCAAGATGAAATTGGGGCTGCCCTTATGGACTTAAGGGTTTAGTTGGAAGGACTATAAGATGCAAAAAATTCATAATTATTTGAGCAAGGAAAAATAGGGTTGTAGTTCAATGCCAAGATTGGACCAAAATTGAAAAATGGAAGTTGTTCTCAAAATTTTCAAATGACCAAAGTGGGTTTTTGCATAAAAATGATATATAGGCATCAGAGGACTTCTCAAAAAATTTGTGGCATTTGAAAAGAATTATTTGAAATAGTTCTAGTGCAACAGGGTCATTCTAGTGTTTGAAAATACTAATAAAAGAATTTTTTTGATGCCAAATCATTATGAAAATAATTACTACTGATGTTTATAATATAATTAAAAGGATTGGGAGAAAATTTCAAAACACACATTATTTTACAAATGTTTCTATATGGAGGGAATGATTTTTGAAAACAGAGAACTATTTTTGAAATAGAGGAAACTTTGTCAAGTGTTGTATTTTGGTGACAAATATACTTCTTAGTACATGCTTGCCATGCTCTTTGTTTCCATGAAAAACTGGTGTAGTATATATTTTATTTGCCTCAAAGGTTGCATCATGAATTTGTTTTCTGCTACTATGCAAATATCACTAAGTCTGCCTCATTTTTTTCACTTGGTGGAATTACAGGTTGTGGTGTTGCATCTCCGTGGAGTTGGTCCTTGATCGTCCCTCCGCTGTTCGACAAAAGGTGTCCATTTGTTGTATGTTGAGTTTTGTTCATAGGATGATGGTTGGTTCATTTGTTGAATTGTGTATAAATCTTGTATTCATCTTGTGTATAAATCTTGTATTTATCTTGTGTATAAAACTTTGATTTTGAGGCATATGAAAACATGAGAGAGGGGGTCGTTAAAACATAACCCCGATAACTTCAACATGAGGGGGCTGGAGGGGTGGTTCATTAAAACATAACCCCGATAACTTTGATTTTGAGGCATATGAAAACATGATTCACGTCGGACATGCATGAGAGAGGCAGTCTACAAAGTATCCTCTCTTGAAAGAATAACCCACGATAACTCTGCATGATGTTTGCGACTAATCCATTGCTCATATATGCATATGATTCCTTGTTGTGATTAGCTAGGCCTATGCTTGCCATTAATCCATCTTTCATGGTTGTAAGATTTGCAGAAACTATGGACAGAGACTTAGAAAAAGTAGAGTTGTTGGGGGATATAATCTGCGACGGAGGTGATATCACCTTGTCATTTCTCAATGACACCGATGCTCAGGAAAGAGAGGGTGACAGCTCTGGTGATCCAATGGAGGAGGAAGCAGATCATGACGGCTCCGGTCACCGAATGGAGGAGGAAGGAGATCATGACGGTTCCGGTGACCGAACGGAGGAGGGAGACTTAACTGTTGCAAAGTCAGGCGAGGTATATATTGCTACTTCTTGAGCTTGCGTTGGTTTTTCCCTTGAATAGGAAAGGGTGATGCAGAAAAGTAGAGATAAGTATTTCCCTCAGTTTGAGAACCAAGGTATCAATCCAGTAGGAGACAACGCACAAATCACCGAATACCTGCACAAACAATCAAACAACTTGCACCCAACGCGATAAAGGGGTTGTCAATCCCTTCATGGTTACTTGCAAAAGTGAGATCTGATAGATATAGATGAAACTAAATAAAAGATAAAGTAAATATTTTTGGTATTTTTGGTTTATAGATCGGAAAGTAAAAGATTGCAAAATAGTAGATCGGAAACTTATATGATGGAAAATAGTAGATCGGAAACTTATGTGATGGAAAATAGACACCGGGGGCCATAGGTTTCACTAGAGGCTTCTCTGAAGATAGCAAATAATACGGTGGGTGAACAAATTACTACCGAGCAATTGATAGAAAAGCGCAAAGTTATGACGATATCTAAGGCAATGATCATGAATATAGGCATCACGTCCGTGTCAAGTAGACCGAAACGATTCTGCATCTACTACTATTACTCCACACATCGACCGACTCCTGCCTGCATCTAGAGTATTAAGTTCTTGAAGAACAGAGTAACGCATTAAGTAAGATGACATGATGTAGAGGAATAAACTCAAGCAATATGATGTAAACCCCATCTTTTTATCCTCGATGGCAACAATACAATACGTGCCTTGCTGCCCCTACTGTCATTGGGAAAGGACACCGCAAGATTGAACCCAAAGCTAAGCACTTATCCCATTGCAAGAAAAACCAATCTAGTTGGACAAACCAAACCGATAGTTCGAAGAGAATTACAAAGATATCAAATCATGCATAAAAGAATTCAGAGAAGATTCAAATAATATTCATAGATAATCTGATCATAAATCCACAATATATCGGATCTCGGCAAACACACCGCAAAAAAGTATTACATCGAATAGATCTCCAAGAACATCGAGGAGAACATGGTATTGAGAATCAAAGAGAGAGAAGAAGCCATCTAGCTACTAGCTATGGACCCATAGGTCTAAGATAAACTACTCACGATTCATCGGAAGGGCAATAGGGTTGATGTAGAAGCCCTCCGTGTTCGAATCCCCCTCCGGCAGGGTGCCGAAAAAGGTCCCTAGATGGGATCTCACGAGTACAGAAGGTTGCGGCGGTGGAAAAGTATTTTCGTGGATGCTTCTGGTGGTTTGGGAATATATGTGAATATATAGGCAAAATAATTAGGTCAGGAGGGTCACGGTGGGCCCACAAGGCAGGGGGCGCGCCCTCCACCCTTGTGGCCGCCTCGTGGCTCCTCCGACTTCATCTCCAAGTCTCCTGGGTGTCTCCTGGTCCAAGAAAAATCATCGCGAAGATTTTATTCCGTTTGGACTCCGTTTGGTATTCCTTCTTCACGAAGCTAAAAAACAAGGAAAAACAAAAACTGGCACTGGGCTCTAGGTTAATAGGTTAGTCTCAAAAATAATATAGTATAGCATATTAATGCATATAAAACATCCAAAACAGATAATATAATAGCATGGAACAATCAAAAATTATAGATACGTTGGAGACGTATCAAGCATCCCCAAGCTTAATTCCTGCTCGTCCTCGAGTAGGTAAATGATAAAAACAGAATTTTTGATGTGGAATGCTACCTAACATACTTATCCACGTAATTTTCTTTATTGTGGCATGAATGTTCAGATCCATAAGATTCAAAACAAAAGTTTAATATTGACATAAAAACAATAATACTTCAAGCATATTAACAAGGTAATTATGTCTTCTCAAAATAACATGGCCAAAGAAAGTTTATCGCTACAAAATCATATAGTCTGGCTATGCTCCATCTTCATCACACAAAATATTCAAATCATGCACAACCCTGATGACAAGCCAAGCTATTGTTTCATACTTTTGATGTTCTCAAACTTTTTCAACTTTCACGCAATACATGAGCGTGAGCCATGGACATAGCACTATAGGTGGAATAGAATGTGGTGGTTGGGGAGAAGACAAAAATAAGGAGATAGTCTCACATCAACTAGGCGTATCAACGGGCTATGGAGATGCCCATCAATAGATATCAATGTGAGTGAGTAGGTATTGCCATGCAATGGATGCACTAGAGCTATATGTTTATGAAAGCTCAAAAGAAAACTAAGTGGGTGTGCATCCAACTCGCTTGCTCACGAAGACCTACGGCAATTTGAGGAAGCCCATCATTGGAATATACAAGCCAAGTTCTATAATGAAAAATTCCCACTAGTATATGAAAGTGACAAAATAGGAGACTCTCTATCATGAAGATCATGGTGCTACTTTGAAGCACAAGTGTGGTAAAAGGATAGTAACATTGTCCCTTCTCTCTTTTCTCTCATTTTTTTTATTTGGGCCTTCTCATTTTTTTGGCCTCTTTTTTTTCGTCCAGAGTCTCATCCCGACTTGTGGGGGAATCATAGTCTCCATCATCCTTTCCTCACATGGGACAATGCTCTAATAATGAAGATCATCACACTTTTATTTACTTACAACTCAAAAATTACAACTCGATACTTAGAACAAAATATGACTCTATATGAATGCCTCCGGCGGTGTACCGGGATGTGCAATGAATCAAGAATGACATGTATAAAAGAATTATGAACGGCGGCTTTACCACAAATACGATGTCAACTACATGATCATGCAAAGCAATCTGACAATGATGAAGCGTGTCATAATAAACGGAACGGTGGAAAGTTGCATGGCAATATATCTCGGAATGGCTATGGAAATGCCATAATAGGTAGGTATGGTGGCTGTTTTGAGGAAGGTATATGGTGGGTGTATGGTACCGGTGAAAGTTGCGCGGCACTAGAGAGGCTAGCAATGGTGGAAGGGTGAGAGTACGTATAATCCATGGACTCAACATTAGGCATAAAGAACTCACATACTTATTGCAAAAATCTATTAGTTATCAAAACGAAGTACTATGCGCATGCTCCTAGGGGGATAGATTGGTAGGAAAAGACCATCGCTTGTCCCCAACCGCCACTCATAAGGAAGACAATCAATAAATAAATCATGCTCCGACTTCATCACATAACGGTTCACCTTACATGCATGCTACGCGAATCACAAACTTTTACACAAGTATTTCTCAAGTTCACAATTACTCACTAGCATGACTCTAATATTACCATCTCTATATCTCAAAACAATCATAAGGAATCAAACTTCTCATAGTATTCAATGCACTTTATATGAAAGCTTTTATTATATCCCTCTTGGATGCCTATCATATTAGGACTAAATTTATAACCAAAGAAAATTACCATGCTGTTTAAAGACTCTCAAAATAATATAAGTGAAGCATGAGAGTTCAACAAGTTCTATAAAATGAAACCACCACCGTGCTCTAAAAAGATAGAAGTGAAGCACTAGAGCAAAATTGCCTAGCTCAAAAGATATAAGTGAAGCACATAGAGTATTCTTATAAATCACGATTCATGTGTGTCCCTCTCAAAAGGTGTGTACGGTAAGGATGAGTGTGGCAAACTAAAAAGTAAAGACTCAAATCATACAAGATGCTCCAAGCAAAACACATATCATGTGGTGAATAAAAATATAGCCTCAAGTAAAGTTACCGATAGACGAAGACGAAAGAGGGGGTGCCTTTCATGGAATCCCCAAGCTTTGGCTCTTGGTTGTCCTTGAATATTACCTTGGGGTGCCTTGGGCATCCCCAAGATAAGGCTCTTGCCACTCCTTATTCCATATTCCATCAAATTCTTACCCAAAACTTGAAAACTTCACAACACAAAACTCAACAGAAAATCTCATAAGCTCCGTTAGTACAAGAAAATAAATCACCACTTTTGGTACTGTTGTGAACTCATTCTTTATTTATATTGGTGTAATATCTACTGTATTCCAACTTTTCCATGGTTCATACCCCCCGATACTACCCATAGATTCATCAAAATAAGCAAACAACACAAAGAAAACAGAATCTGTCAAAAACAGAACAGTCTGCGAAGATCCGAATTGTTTGAATACTTGTGTAACTACAAAAATTATTAAAAATTACGAAAACAGAGGAAATTTGTCTATAAATCTCGTATAAAAAATTCAGTGTTTTTCAGCTCAGCAGTGAATTATCAAAATTCTGTGACTAGAAGCAAAAGTTTCTGTTTTTCAGCAAGATCAAATCAACTATCACCGTAAGCCATCCCAAAGGTCTTACTTGGCACAAACACTAATTAAAACACAAAACCACATCTAACCATAGGCTAGATGAATTATTTATTGAAAAATAGGAAAGAAAAATATTGGGTTGTTTCGCAACAAGCGCTTTTCTTTAAAGCCTTTTAGCTAGGCATTGAGATTTCGATGATGCTCACATGAAAGATAATAATTGAAACACAAAGAGAGCATCATAAAGCATGTGACAAACAAATCTAAGTCTAACATGCTTCCTATTCATAGGAATTTTATAGGAAAACAAATTAGCAAGGAAAGCAAGATCTTGCATATGCAAGGAAGAAGAAAGAGACGATAGCAATCTCAACATGAAGAGAGGTAATTTAGTAACATGAAAATTTCTAAAATCATATTTTCCTCTCTCATAATAATTACATGTAGGATCATAAGAAAATTCAACAATATAGCTATCACATAACATATTCTCAACACGATCCACATGCATGCGAAGTTGATACTCTTCCAAAATAGTGGGACTAACATTAACTAAAGTCATGCTCTCTCCAAACCCACTTTTATCAAAAATTTCATAAGATTGAATATTCTCCAAATATGTGGGATCTAAAGTTGACACTCTTCCAAACCTACTTTCAATATTATTGCAAAAATTATTATCAACCTCATATTGATCATGGGGCTTAAAAAAAATTTCAAGATCATAAGAAGAATCACCCCAATCATGATCATTGCAACAAGTAGTAGACATAGCAAAATTAGCACCCCCAAGCTTAGGGTTTTGCATATCATTAACACAATTGACATTAGTGGAATTTATAATAACATCATTGCAATCATGCTTTTCATTCAAGGAGCTATCGTGAATCACTTTATAATTTTCTGCATTCAACACTTCATCACAATTTTCAGATTCACGAATTTCAAGCAAAACCTCATAAAGATAATCTAGTGCACTCAACTCACTAGCAATAGGTTCATCATAATTGAATCTCTTAAAAAGATTAGCAAGTGGATGAGGATCCATAAACCCTTGACTCTTGACTTGGCGTAAATTTCCTCGGCAACGGTGCCAGAAATTCTTCATGCTACTTCTTGAGCTTGCGTTGGTTTTTCCCTTGAAGAGGAAAGGGTGATGCAGCAAAGTAGAGATAAGTATTTCCCTCAGTTTGAGAACCAAGGTACCAATCCAGTAGGAGACAACGCACAAATCACCGAATACCTGCACAAACAATCAAACAACTTGCACCGAACGCGATAAAGGGGTTGTCAATCCCTTCACGGTTACTTGCAAAAGTGAGATCTGATAGATATAGATGAAACTAAATAAAAGATAAAATAAATAGTTTTGGTATTTTTGGTTTATAGATCAGAAAGTAAAAGATTGCAAAATAGTAGATCGGAAACTTATATGATGGAAAATAGTAGATCGGAAACTTATGTGATGGAAAATAGACACCGGGGGCCATAGGTTTCACTAGAGGCTTCTCTGAAGATAGCAAATAATACGGTGGGTGAACAAATTACTGCCGAGCAATTGATAGAAAAGTGCAAAGTTATGACGATATCTAAGGTAATGATCATGAATATAGGCATCACGTCCGTGCCAAGTAGTCCGAAACGATTTTGCATCTACTACTATTGCTCCACACATCGACCGACTCCTGCCTGCATCTAGAGTATTAAGTTCATGAAGAATAGAGTAACGCATTAAGTAAGATGACATGATGTAGAGGAATAAAGTCAAGCAATATGATGTAAACCCCATCTTTTTATCCTCGATGGCAACAATACAATACGTGCCTTGCTGCACCTACTGTCACTGGGAAAGGACACCGCAAGATTGAACCCAAAGCTTGGTGGGGAACGTGCAATTTCAAAAAATTTCCTACGATCATGCAAGATCTATCTAGGAGATGCATAGCAATGAGAGGGGAGAGTATGTCCACGTACCCTCGTAGACCGAAAGCGGAAGCGTTTAGTAACGCGGTTGATGTAGTCGAACGTGTTCGCGATCCAACCGATCCAAGTACCGAACGTATGGCACCTCCGCGTTCAGCACACATTCAGCTCGATGATGTCCCTCGAGCTCTTGATCCAGTTGAGGACGAGGGAGAGTTCCGTCAGCACGACGGCGTGGCGATGGTGATGATAAAGTTACCGGCGCAGGGCTTTGCCTAAGCACTACGACGATATGACCGAGGTGTGTAACTGTGGAGGGGGCACTGCACACGGCTAAGACAAATCATGGTCTGTCCTAGGGTGCCCCCTGCCCCCGTATCTAAAGGAGAGAGGGGGAGGCCGGCCGGCCCTTGCTAGGCGTGCCGGGAGAGGGGAGTCCTACTAGGACTCCAAGTCCTAGTAGGATTCCACCTAAAGGAGAGGGGGAAAGGAAGGGAGAGGGGGGCCGCGCCCCCAACACCTTGTCCAATTCGGACTGGGCTTGGGGGGGGGGGGGCGCCACCTCCTGGCTGCTGCCTCCTCTTTCCACTAAGGCCCACTAAGGCACAACAACTCCCCGGGGGGTTCCTGTAACCTCCCGGTACTCCGGAAAATACCCGAACTTCTCCGGAACTATTCCGATATCCGAATATAGCCTTCCAATATATCAATCTTTATGTCTCGACCATTTCGAGACTCCTCGTCATGTCCGTGATCTCATCCGGGACTCCGAACAAACTTCAGTTCATCAAATCACATAACTCATAATACAAATCGTCATCGAATGTTAAGCGTGCGGACCCTACGGGTTCGAGAACTATGTAGACATGACCGAGATACGTCTCCGGTCAATAACCAATAGCGGAACCTGGATGCTCATATTGGCTCCTACATATTCTACGAAGATCTTTATCGGTCAAACCGCATAACAACATACGTTATTCCCTTTGTCATCGGTATGTTACTTGCCCGAGATTCGATCGTCGGTATCATCATACCTAGTTCAATCTCGTTACCGGCAAGTCTCTTTACTCGTTCCGTAGTGCATCATCCCGTAACTAACTCATTAGTCACATTGCTTGCAAGGCTTCATATGATGTGCATTACCGAGAGGGCCCAGAGATACCTCTCCGATACTCGGATTGACAAATCCTAATCTCGATCTATGGCAACCCAACAAACACCTTCAGATACACCTGTAGAGCATCTTTATAATCACCCAGTTACGTTGTGATGTTTGATAGCACACAAGGTGTTCCTCCGGTATTCGGGAGTTGCATAATCTCATAGTCAGAGGAATATGTATAAGTCATGAAGAAAGCTATAGCAATAAAACTTAACGATCATTATGCTAAGCTAACGGATGGGTCTTGTCCATCACATCATTCTCCTAATGATGTGATCCCGTTAATCAAATGACAACACATGTCTATGGTTAGGAAACTTAACCATCTTTGATCAACGAGCTAGTCAAGTAGAGGCATACTAGGGACACTCTGTTTGTTTATGTATTCACACATGTACTAAGTTTCCGGTTAATACAATTCTAGCATGAATAATAAACATTTATCATGATATAAGGAAATATAAATAACAACTTTATTATTGCCTCTAGGGCATATTTCCTTCAGTCTCCGACTTGCACTAGAGTCAATAATCTAGATTACATAGTAATGATTCTAACACCCATGGAGTCTTGGTGCTGATCATGTTTTGCTCGTGGAAGAGGCTTAGTCAACGGGTCTGCAACATTCAGATCCGTATGTATTTTGCAAATCTCTATGTCTCCCTCCTTGACTTGATCGCGGATGGAATTGAAGCGTCTCTTGATGTGTTTGGTTCTTTTGTGAAATCTGGATTCCTTCGCCAAGGCAATTGCTCCAGTATTGTCACAAAAGATTTTCATTGGACCCGATGCACTAGGTATTACACCTAGATCGGATATGAACTCCTTCATCCAGACTCCTTCATTTGCTGCTTCCGAAGCAGCTATGTATTCCGCTTCACACGTAGATCCCGCCATGACGCTCTGCTTGGAACTGCACCAACTGACAGCTCCACCATTCAATATAAATACATATCCGGTTTGTGACTTAGAGTCATCCGGATCAGTGTCAAAACTTGCATTGACGTAACCACTTACGACAAGCTCTTTGTCACCTCCATAAACGAGAAACATATCCTTAGTCCTTTTCAGGTATTTCAGGATGTTCTTGACCGATGTCCAGTGATCCACTCCTGGATTACTTTGGTACCTCCCTGCTAAACTTATAGCAAGGCACACATCAGGTCTGGTACACAGCATTTCATACATGATAGAACCTATGGCTGAGGCATAGGGAATGACTTTCATTTTCCCCTATCTTCTGCAGTGGTCGGGCATTGAGTCTTACTCAACTTCACACCTTGCAACACAGGCAAGAACCCTTTCTTTGACTGGTCCATTTTTAACTTCTTCAAAACTTTATCAAGGTATGTGCTTTGTGAAAGTCCAATCAAGCGTCTTGATCTATCTCTATAGATCTTGATGCCTAATATATAAGCAGCTTCACCGAGGTCTTTCATTGAAAAACTTTTATTCAAGTATCCATTTATGCTATCCAGAAATTCTATATTGTTTCCAATCAATAATATGTCATCGACATATAATATTAGAAACGCTACAGAGCTCCCACTCACTTTCTTGTAAATACAGGCTTCTCCAAAAGTCTGTATAAAACCATATGCTTTGATCACTTCATCAAAGCATATATTCCAACTCCGAGATGCTTGCACCAGTCCATAAATGGATCGCTGGAGCTTGCACACTTTGTTAGCTCCCTTAGGATCGACAAAACCTTTTGGTTGCATCATATACAACTCTTATTTAAGAAATCCATTAAGGAATGCAGTTTTGACATCCATTTGCCAAATTTCATAATCATAAAATGCGGCAATTGCTAACATGATTCGGACAGACTTAAGCATCACTACGGGTGAGAAGGTCTCATTGTAGTTAACTCCTTAAACTTGTCGAAAACCTTTCGCAACAAGTCAAGCTTTGTAGATAGTAACATTACCGTCAGCGTCAGTCTTCTTCTTGAAGATCCATTTATTCTCTATGGCTTGCCAATCATCGGGCAAGTCAAACAAAGTCCACACTTTGTTCTCATACATGGATCCCATCTCAGATTTCATGGCCTCAAGCCATTTCGCGGAATCTGGGCTCATCATCGCTTCCTCATAGTTCGTAGGTTCGTCATGGTCTAGTAACATGACTTCCAGAACAGGATTACCGTACCACTCTGGTGCGGAACGTAATCTAGTTGACCTACGAGGTTCGGTAGTAACTTGATCCGAAGTTTCATGATCATCATCATCAACTTCCTCACTAATTGGTGTAGGCATCACTGGAACTGATTTCTGTGATGAACTACTTTCCAATTTGGGAGAAGGTACAATTACCTCATCAAGTTCTACTTTCCTCCCACTCACTTCTTTCGAGAGAAACTCCTTCTCTAGAAAGGATCCATTCTTAGCAACGAATATCTTGCCTTCGGATCTGTGATAGAAGGTGTATCCAACAGTCTCCTTTGGGTATCCTATGAAGAAGCATTTTTCCGATTTGGGTTCGAGCTTATCAGGTTGAAGCTTTTTCACATAAGCATCGCAGCCCCAAACTTTAAGAAACGACAGCTTAGGTTTCTTGCCAAACCATAGTTCATATGTTGTCGTCTCAACGGATTTAGATGGTGCCCTATTTAACATGAATGCAGCTGTCTCTAATGCATAACCCCAAAATGATAGTGGTAAATCTGTAAGAGACATCATAGATCGCACCATATCTAATAAAGTACGGTTATGATGTTCGGACACACCATTACACTGTGGTGTTCCAGGTGGTGTGAGTTGCGAAACTATTCCACATTGTTTCAAATGAAGACCAAACTCATAACTCAAATATTCACCTCCACGATCAGATCGTAGAAACTTTATTTTCTTGTTACGATGATTTTCCACTTCACTCTGAAATTCTTTGAACTTTTCAAAAGTTTCAGACTTATGTTTCATTAAGTAGATATACCCATATCTGCTCAAATCATTTGTGAAGGTCAGAAAATAATGATACCCTCTGCGAGCTTCAACACTCATCGGAGCGCATACATCGGTATGTATTATTTCCAATAAGTCAGTTGCTCGCTCCATTGTTCCGGAGAATGAAGTTTTAGTCATCTTGCCCATGAGGCATGATTCGCAAGTATCAAGTGATTCATAATCACGTGATTCCAAAATCCCATCAACATGGAGTTTCTTCATGCGCTTTACACCAATATGACCTAAACGGCAGTGCCACAAATAAGTTGCACTATCATTATTAACTTTGCATCTTTTGGCTTCAATATTATGAATATGTGTATCACTACAGTCGAGATTCAACAAAAATAGACCACTCCTCAAGGGTGCATGACCATAAAAGATATTATTCATATAAATAGAACAACCATTATTCTCTGATTTAAATGAATAACCGTCTCGCATCAAACAAGATACAGATATAATGTTCATGCTCAACACTGGCACCAAATAACAATTATTTAGGTCTAAAACTAATCCCGAAGGTAGATGTAGAGGTAGCGTGCCGACGGCGATCACATCGACTTTGGAACCATTTCCCACACGCATCGTCACCTCGTCCTTAGCCAATCTTCGTTTAATCCGTAGCCCCTGTTTCGAGTTACAAATATGAGCAACCGAACCGGTATCAAATACCCAGGCACTACTACGAGCATTAGTAAGGTACACATCAATAACATGTATATCAAATATACCTTTTTTCACTTTGCCATCCTTCTTATCCGCCAAATACTTGGGGCAGTTCCGCTTCCATTGACCAGTCCCTTTGCAGTAGAAGCACTCAGTTTCAGGCTTAGGTCCAGACTTGGGCTTCTTCCCGGGAGTAGCAACTTGCTTGCTATTCTTCTTGAAGTTCCCCTTCTTCCCTTTGCCCTTTTTCTTGAAACTTGTGGTCTTGTTAACCATCAACACTTGATGCTCCTTTTTGATATCTACCTCCGCAGCCTTTAGCATTGCGAAGAGCTCGGGAATTGTCTTATTAATCCCTTGGATATTATAGTTCATCACGAAGCCTTTGTAGCTTGGTGGCAGTGATTGAAGAACTCTGTCAATAACACTATCATCCGGAAGATTAACTCCCAGCTGAGTCAAGTGGTTATGGTACCCAGACATTCTGAGTATATGTTCACTGACAGAACTATTCTCCTCCATCTTGCAGCTATAGAACTTGTTGGAGACTTCATATCTCTCAACTCGGGCATCTGCTTGAAATATTAACTTCAACTCTTCGAACATCTCATATGCTCCATGACGTTCAAAATGTCTTTGAAGTCCTGATTCTAAGCCGTAAAGCATGGCACACTGAACTATCGAGTAGTCATCAGATCGAGCTTGCCAAACATTCATAACATCAGCATCTGCTCCTGCAGTAGGCCTTTCACCTAGCGGTGCATCAAGGACATAATTCTTCTGTGCAGCAATGAGGATAATCCTCAAGTTATGGACCCAGTCCGTGTAGTTGCTACCATCATCTTTCAACTTAGCTTTCTCTAGGAATGCATTAAAATTCAAGGGAACGGTAGCACGGGCCATTGACCTACAACAACATAGATATGCAAAAACTATCAGGACTAAGTTCATGATAAATTAAAGTTCAATTAATCATATTACTTAAGAACTCCCACTTAGATAGACATCCCTCTAGTCATCTAAATGATCACATGATCCACATCAACTAAACCATGTCCGATCATCACGTGAGATGGAGTAGTTTTCAATTGTGAACATCTCTATGTTGATCATATCTACTATATGATTCACGTTCGACCTTTCGGTCTCAGTGTTCCGAGGCCATATCTGCATATGCTAGGCTCGTCAAGTTTAACTCGAGTATTCTGCACGTGCAAGACTGGCTTGCACCCATTGTATGTGAACATAGAGCTTATCACACCCGATCATCACGTCGTGTCTCGGCACGATGAACTGTCGCAACGGCGCATACTCAGGGAGAACACTTATACCTTGAAATTTAGTGAGGGATCATCTTATAATGCTACCGCTGTACTAAGCAAAATAAGATGCATAAAAGATAAACATCACATGCAATCAAAATATGTGACATGATATGGCCATCATCATCTTGTGCCTTTGATCTCCATCACCAAAGCACCGTCATGATCTCCATCGTCACCGGCTTGACACCTTGATCTCCATCGTAGTGTCGTTGTCGTCTCGCCAACTATTGCTTCTACGACTATCGCTACCGCATAGTGATAAAGTAAAGCAATTACATGGCGATTGCATTTCATACAATAAAGCGACAACCATAAGGCTCCTGCCAGTTGCCGATAACTTTTACAAAACATGATCATCTCATACAATAACGTGTATCACATCATGTCTTGACCATATCACATCACGGCATGCCCTGCAAAAACAAGTTAGACGTCCTCTACTTTGTTGTTGCAAGTTTTACGTGGCTGCTACGGGCTTCAAGCAAGAACCGTTCTTACCTACGCATCAAAACCACAATGATTTTTCATCAAGTGTGATGTTTTAACCTTCAACAAGGACCGGCCGTAGTCAAACTCGATTCAACTAAAGTTGGAGAAACAGACACCCGCCAGCCACCTATGTGCAAAGCACGTCGGTAGAACCAGTCTCATGAACACGGTCATGTAATGTCGGTCCGGGCCGCTTCATCCAACAATACCGCCGAATCAAAGTAAGACGTTGGTGGTAAGCAGTATGACTATTATCGCCCACAACTCTTTGTGTTCTACTCGTGCATATCATCTAGGCATAGACCTGGCTCGGATGCCACTGTTGGGGAACGTGCAATTTCAAAAAATTTCCTACGTTCACGCAAGATCTATCTAGGAGATGCATAGCAACGAGAGGGGAGAGTATGTCCACGTACCCTCGTAGACCGAAAGCGGAAGCGTTTAGTAACGCGGTTGATGTAGTCGAACGTCTTCGCGATCCAACCGATCCAAGTACCGAACGTAAGGCACCTGCGCGTTCAGCACATGTTCAGCTCGATGACGTCCCTCGAGCTCTTGATCCAGTTGAGGATGAGGGAGAGTTCCGTCAGCACGATGGCGTGGCGACGGTGATGATGAAGTTACCGGCGCAGGGCTTCGCCTAAGCACTACGACGATATGACCGAGGTGTGTAACTGTGGAGGGGGGCACAGCACACGTCTAAGACAAATCTTGGTGCGTCCTAGGGTGCCCCCTGCCCCCGTATATAAAGGAGGGAGGGGGAGGCTGGCCGGCCCTTGCTAGGCACGCCGGGAGAGGGGAGTCCTACTAGGACTCCAAGTCCTAGTAGGATTCCACCTAAAGAAGAGGGGGAAAGGAAGGGAGAGCGGGGCCGCGCCCCCAACCCCTTGTCCAATTCGGACTGGGCTTGCGGGGGGCGCGCGCCACCTCCTGGCTGCTGCCTCCTCTTTCCACTAAGGCCCACTACGGCCCAACAACTCCCCGGGGGGTTCCGGTAACCTCCCGGTACTCCGGAAAATACCCGAACTTCTCCGGAACTTTTCTGATATCCGAATATAGCCTTCCAATATATCAATCTTTATGTCTCGACCATTTCGAGACTCCTCATCATGTCCGTGATCTCATCCGGGACTCCGAACAAACTTCGGTTCATCAAATCACATAACTCATAATACAAATCGTCATCGAACGTTAAGCGTGCGGACCCTACGGGTTCGAGAACTATGTAGACATGACCGAGACACGTCTCTGTTCAATAACCAATAGAGGAACCTGGATGCTCATATTGGCTCCTACATATTCTACGAATATCTTTATCGGTCAAACCGCATAACAACATACGTTATTCCCTTTGTCATCGGTATGTTACTTGCTCAAGATTCGATCGTCGGTATCATTTTACCTAGTTCAATCTCATTACCGGCAAGTCTCTTTACTCGTTTTGTAGTGCATCATCCCGTAACTAACTCATTAGTCACATTGCTTGCAAGGCTTCATATGATGTGCATTACAGAGAGGGCCCAGAGATACCTCTCTGATACTCGGAGTGACAAATCCTAATCTCGATCTATGGCAACCCAACAAACACCTTCAGAGACACCTGTAGAGCATCTTTATAATCACCCAATTACGTTGTGATATTTGATAGCACACAAGGTGTTCCTCCGGTATTCGGGAGTTACATAATCTCATAGTCAGAGGAATATGTATAAGTCATGAAGAAAGCTATAGCAATAAAACTTAACGATCATTATGCTAAGCTAACGGATGGGTCTTGTCCATCACATCATTCTCCTAATGATGTGATCCCGTTAATCAAATGACAACACATGTCTATGGTTAGGAAACTTGACCATCTTTGATCAACGAGCTAGTCAAGTAGAGGCATACTAGGGACACTCTGTTTGTTTATGTATTCACACATGTACTAAGTTTCCGGTTAATACAATTCTAGCATGAATAATAAACATTTATCATGATATAAGGAAATATAAATAACAACTTTATTATTTCCTCTAGGGCATATTTCCTTCAAAGCTAAGCACTTCTCCCATTGCAAGAAAAACCAATCTAGTTGGCCAAACCAAACCGATAGTTCGAAGAGAATTACAAAGATATCAAATCATGCATAAAAGAATTCAGAGAAGATTCAAGTAATATTCATAGATAATCTGATCACAAATCCACAGTTCATCGGATCTCGGCAAACACCCCGCAAAAATGTATTACATCGAATAGATCTCCAAGAACATCGAGGAGAACATGGTATTGAGAATCAAAGAGAGAGAAGAAGCCATCTAGCTACTAGCTATGCACCCATAGGTCTGAGATAAACTACTCACACTTCATCGGAAGGGCAATAGGGCTGATGTAGAAGCCCTCCGTGATCGAATCCCCCTCCGGCAGGGTGCCGGAAAAGGTCCCTACATGGGATAACGGGTACAGAAGGTTGCAGCGGTGGAAAAGTGTTTTCGTGGATGCTTCTAGTGGTTTGGGAATATATGTGAATATATAGGCGAAAGAATTAGGTCATGAGGGTCACGGGGGGCCCACAAGGCAGGGGGCGCGCCCTACCCCCCTGGGAGCGCCCTCCACCCTTGTGGCCGCCTCGTGCCTCCTCCGACTTCATCTCCAAGTCTCCTGGGTGTCTCCTAGTCCAAGAAAAATCATCGCGAAGATTTTATTCCGTTTGGACTCCGTTTGGTATTCCTTCTCCACGAAGCTAAAAAACAAGGAAAAAACAGAAACTAGCACTGGGCTCTAGGTTAATAGGTTAGTCCCAAAAATAATATAAAATAGCATATTAATGCATATAAAACTTCCAAAACATATAATATAATAGCATGGAACAATAAAAAATTATAGATACGTTGGAGACGTATTATATATACATATATTAATTAAGCCTCTGCTGACTTGATGCATTAATTGTTTTGTATGTACATATATTAACGCTTCTTTCTTCTTTTAATTAGCCCTCCAGATCGAGCCAAGCTTCCGTAAAGAGACGAGGCCCGAAGAAAAGGTTGCGCCAGGATGAAAGGTTCACGATCGAAGAAGTCGGTCGAGATGGCCAATTGATTGCTCCCAAGCGGAGCAGGGACACATTTATACATCAGTGCGGAGTTATTGTTAGGGACAGCGTCCCGATCAGCATCCAAGAATGGAATAAGAAGAAGGACCCTGAAGTTTCTTATGTCCAGGATAGACAGAAAGATGATCTTTGGACCTCGCTGATGACAAATTTCAGCCTACCGCCAGAGGCGGATCCGAATAAGGTCAAGGTGTTTGCTCTGAAGAAGATGGCAGAACTATTCAAGAACTGGAAGAAAGATTTGAACAAAAAGTTTGTCCAGAAAGACAAGACTCCAGAATTCACCGGTCCATATGGGAAGATAAAAGATCACTGGCCCGCATTTGTGGCCTACAAGAAATCGGACAAGGGAAAGCAAAGTTCAACGACAAATAAGCTAAATGCTGCAAAGAAGCAGTATCACCATGTTACGGGGTCAAGTGGCTACAGCAAAGCCCGGCCTATGTGGGACAAAGCTAAGCAAGACTTGCTTGCTAAAGGGGTCCAACCAGCGACATTGCACTGGCCAGATCGGGCAAGGACTTGGTTCTTTGGGGTTGGGGTAACTTTGGACCCAGACACAGGGAGGTGTGTTTGGAAGAAAGCTCAACTTGCAATACCCGTCAAGAAGCTTGAGGAAGCAATCCAGGCAGCGCAGGAAGGGAGGTTACATCCCGACAGAGAGAACGACGAGCTGACACTTGCCCTTGGGAATCCTGAACACCCTGGACGAACATGAGGCACATCAGGCTCCGTTCCGTGGGTGCATGGGTTTGCCGACAATGGTGGTTATAGAAGCCGAGAGAGAAAGAAGAAAGCGGAAGCAAGCGAAATGCAGAAGATCAATGCAAGATTAGCGAAACTAGAGGAACTTGAGAGCTAGCGAGCTACCAGCCAACCATCTCAGCGGCACGAAGATCCTTCGTTCGACCCTGCCCCCGAAGCTACCCCACCATCTCAGTGGAGAAGCAACGTGGCTTCCACGGAGCTCGTTTAGCCTGATATCACGGCTTCTCGCTACCCTATGGATAGTAGCACGGAGAATGAACATTGTGTGCTAATGGCGAAATGCCATAACCTAACCTTGAAGGTGGCGCTCGGCTCTGTCTTACCTCCTCGAGCTGAGGGAACTTTCCATTGCCTTCCGATTCCACATGGCTTTGCTATTGTCGGGGTGGATGAAATATTGGAGGGATTTGAGGGGCTGGAGCATGAGTACCCTACAGGTGAAGGGGAGATGTTTCTAGAAAATGCCTTAAGGAGTACCTGCCTATGGAGAAAGGAGAACATCAAGCTTCCAAACTGGACTCCGCCTCAGCAGACTCAGCCAGAGGAGGCCCCTCAGCAGACTTCGCTGTCTCATTCGTCTTCGGCGTGTCAGCTGTCTCCACCACCTCAGCCATCTCCGTCACGTCAGCCGACTCTGGCGGAGGTGGCCCCTCAGCAGAATCCTCCTTCGCCTCCTCCACGGCGTCAGCGGACTCAGCAGAATCCTCCTTCGCCTCCTCCGCGGCGTCAGCGGACTCCGCCTCCTGCACCGCGTCAGCAGACTCCGCCTCCTCCACCGCGTCAGCAAACTCCGCCTCGTCAGCAACGACAGAAGAGAGCCGCCGCCGCTCCGGCGGCTAGCAGTACTAGAGGTGGTGGGAAGAAATTCAAATTTGGTCCAAGCCTCAGGGCTCCTCCAAAGTTACCATATGAGAGGACTGATGAGGAAAACAAGGACATCAGTGCTGCCAAAGTGAGGGCCCATTTTGAACAGAAATGTCCAGAAAAGAAGGAAATAGTAGATCCGGTGAAAGTGAAGCGCACTTTGGATGCCCTCGAGCGAAGACCACCGCCTCCGCCGCAATCCCACTATAACCACTTTATTGAAAGGACATATGATGAAGCGTGGCGGTCGGGAAGTACTACCAGTGCTACAAGACGAAGTGGGAAAATAATTCCCTAACTCAGCGAACAGGAGAAGCAATCATGCCCCCCGCTCAAGGTGTCTAGCGATATCGCTAATCATCCGGTACCACTCTTGGTACGAGGTAGTAGCTCCCTTTATATATGAGCACGGGAAGCCTCTCAGCAAACGTGATCAGCTAAAGAAACTACCGACGATGATGCGAAGATTGCATGACTAGTACTTGGAAACCTGCAGCAAGTCTGGGACCGACAGTATATTGCTGGGAATTAAAGATGAGCACGACTTCATTGGAGTTGAGGTGATGCCTGTTGAATTTGTGGAATTATTTTAGTTATTCAATCAAGACGCCCTGGATAAACAACTCATGTCTTGCTACTGTCTGTAAGTATTATTTCTGTAATTAAGTCTCTAGATCATCTTGTTCGTTGCATGTATATATAATTATCCTCACTATATTATGTCGATTGAAGATCGTCGAATGCAAGAGATGACAGATCTATGACATTGGGTTCATTAGCCCAAATACCATAAATGAATAGACGGTAGAAAACAGAGTTGAAGATACCGAGGAACACTTACTAAAAGTGTTCCTTCGACATCAAAATAAAAGGAAAATACTCTTTCCTTACAACTTCAAGTGAGTGTTACTGTCTTGCGCATATTCGGTTTAGCTTACTCGAGGTTAAGTACTGTAATTAATGAGATATGCGTGCACAGGTTCCACTTTATTCTGCTATCCATTAAGCTTGACGGGGGAGTAGTAACTGTATTAGACTCGAGACGTAAAGATCCTAAGGAGTATGCGAACATGAGTGAAATGCTCCAGAAGTAAGTTCAATCATTATCGCACCATGTCGGCAACTTTTGTTCATTTGCTGATATGAAGTAATCATTTTCTTTGCCGGACAGGGTTTGAAAAAAGTTCACCGGAATGGTTCCAGGTCTGAAGAAGGAGCTGCGATTTACACACCCCAAAGTAAATAGTACTAGCTAGTTCCGCGCATCTCTCATTGATTCTAGTTTCATCAATACCATTATCATGCTTGATTATCAGTTTGATTGAACTCTATTCTCGTAAAGTGCTTATGGTAGGAAGGCGGGAATAATTTATGTAGATACTACGTTTCAAGTGGGTGAAAGAATAATTTATGATTGTTTTTACATCATAATGACTTATTACATCACTGGGTGAAAGAACCGTGGATTAGTTTCAAGTGGATGGATCACTTGAAACTAATCCACACGGTTCTTTCACCCAATGATATAATAAATCATCATCATCATCATCATCATATCATTAACAACTTATCATCGTAATACATCATTGTCATATAACAATTCCTCATGATCATCATTGTCATATAAAAACTCCTCATTGCCTCATTGTCATATAACAACTCCTCATTGTCATATAACAACTCGTCATGATCATCATCATCAACTCTAACACATTGTAGCACATAATAACACATTGTACTCAGGACCTACTCCTCTCTCATAGGACCTACTACCTTCTCTTAGGTAAAATAGCATAAAGCAAGATAGGCCCTGACTCTCCATTACGGATAATGCAGATTATCCTGTCTCCAATTCTCGCGCTTCGCACAATGTTGCTTCCAAGTAGCTCCCTACGATTGACCATACATTTTTTCCAATCTTTGATTGTCATGTCTTCATCGGTTTTAGAAATCCGGTATGAACAGCAGTGATGCGTAGGATGACCTGGCCGTAAGTTCATAACATCAAGGTGACCTTTCGGAAACATCAGATGAGGCACACAATCATTCAGGATTTTATGTTGAAAAACATAGTAATGACTTCGTAGTTAGCAATGTAGTTGAGTTTTAGAAGAATTTATGCAAAAGATGCACGGATGTCGTAATAGTAAAAAATCTTACCATGACATCTCCATGGATGTTACAGTAGTTCAACACGTGCACTAGTGGCACGTATTGACCATAATGTGGATGAGTTTGATTATAGATATTGTAATTCTCAAGATCAGTAATAAATGAGATCAGATGATTTTTCTCCTGATAAGTTAATTCTGAGCCATCGGTGTAGTAGGTTCTGTCTATCATCTTCCGCACATTCTTTGAAGAATGAAAATAAGCTATCAATGGAAATAAGCTGTCAACTATTTTGAAATAAACAATATAAATTACTTAATAACTATGTTTGAGAAACTCATATAGCGGTAGAATTGGAAGCGTATCAACAAGGACCCAAATGTCCATATTGTCTTGGGCGATGTCAGGATCACCAAGATCCATGGTGACAAGCATACCCTCATGAAAATCATACATCTTGCAAAGTGCTTCCCAATTCAGGCAACCAAAATGGGTTACGCTCTCAGAATTGTATAGATTTACATCTAAATCCATACCATGATGGGTCCTTAGGTGAATTATCTTTGTTTCCATACTTTCATGATCTTCAAAATCCATCCTCTCCAAGACATAGCATCTTGCATGGCATGGGATAAGCTAGTCGAATTGTACAAGACGAAAATTACACGTTGAAGTAGCAGAAGTCGTGCTTAATTACGAAAAAAACACTTGTCGTCGTTGCGTACCGTTTCAACATCGAAGGTCTCCCGGAGCTTAATGCTGAAGCACCGACCTTCAACCAGGTGAGGCCTGTCGCACAGACCCCGGTCGTCGCCACACCAGTCGCACTCCGCTGGGAGACTTTCGTCGTCCGACGACGACATCGACGACATTTCCTATGTTCATAATTCAAAGATTAAACTTGTACAATTAAATATATATACTACAAAAACTAAATTAGATCATTATTATGCATCACGGGTTGACTATCGGTCTGTCAAGTCTTTTCTTGAAAACTCTCAGCTCACGTGGTTTATACATTCGACCGTTGGTGATGGTCGCTCCTCCTTTCGTTCCCAAGTGCATTACACTAAAATGTCTAGCACAGGGGAACGAAGGAGAAGCGACCCCCACGATAACAGTCGGGATTTTTCATCCTCTCTCATATATGGTGGACACACTCCCTCACTGGTTTTTCGACCGTCGGTGATGGTCGTTATTCCCCCTTCCCCTAGTGCATAACAAAGGTCTAGCACAAGGAGAAGAAGGAAAAACGACCCCCACGACAACAGTCGTGATTCTTCTTCTCTCATATATGGTGCAGACTTTCTCCCTCACTCATTTTTTGACTGTCATGTATGGAGCCTCGACAGACTTAATGTCAACCCAAAATGTCGTTTAATTATCTTTCTAGAAAATCCAGGCCACTCGATATTTCCTACATATTCTAGCACAAGTCATGCCAAAATTCATGGAAAAATCCGGCATGACCTTTGCTAAAAAAGGACATATCGAGCACCTGAAATTTGCAAGAACGGAAATTAATCAACACTCCGGCAAAACATAGGCCACTCGGAGGTGTTACTTGCAAACATGGCCGGCCACTTGGGCAAGCACATATCCTATTTGAGCAACACAAGATATACATGTTTATATCTACATCATATGAGCATTCAAACTTGATGGTCATTGCATTTCAATGGTTTAAAATATGAACAAAAACATTTCAAAATATCTTATAGGACTCATATTGACATGGAGATTTGGCTGGTCTCACCTCGAGGTCGGAGGGGGTCGGTGAAGGGGACGACGGCGGGGATGATGGAGGGGCTCCTTGATTTCTGCAAAAACAAAAACCCTATAAGCAATCAACTAATCAAATGCATATGCCTTGCATAGTGCTCTCCAATTTGAGCATTCAAAATAGGAGTAGTTCTCCAGTTTGAGCATTCAATAAGCAAAACTAAATCATCTCTTGCGTCCGTACATTGTCGAATATTATCACTAATACATCTCGAATAGTATCATACATATAACATCACTAATACAACTAAAACCCTAGCGAACGAAGGGTATCGGCGCGGGCGGTGGACACCCAAAGAGAAGGAACCATCACAGGATCATAGCTCCAGTGAGATCCCTAAAGAACCTGCCAGGTATTGGAGAACCTGCCCTCCAACGCAACCATGTAGCGACGGACGTGCTCGTCCTCCTCGCTGACACGGTGACGTACCACCTCCGCAGGGTCCTCAAGCCTCCGCACCATCACTGGCCCACGCGACCGCCACCAAAGAAGGTTCGGGTCAACGACGGGCTGGCTCCTCACCAAGCTGCGCCCCCCGGAAGGTAGCACCTCCCAGTACCAGCCCGGCGGAGCCCAGTCCCGGACATGATCTCTCTGATCAAGCAGGTGTCCTCCGCCGAGTCGACGACGAGGATACGGGATAGGCATCGTCGACGTCGTTGCGGGAATAATTGCTTTAACTAAAAAAATAACAACAAATGTGACATGTTCAAAATATGACTTGTCCACTTCAAAACGAATCAACCTAGAATTCTATTAAATACACCTAAAAATAAACTAGTTCTATTAATTTTCTTACTAAAAATAAACTAGTTCTATAGTAAAATTTTAATTAGTTCATCAAATCTCATATACCTAAATTTCTTACTAAAAATAAACTAGTTCTATTAATTCAACTAGTTCAACTAAGCACTTACTATAAATAAAAATAAACTAATTCTTACTAAAAATAAACTAGTTCAACTAGTTCTATTAATTTTCTTACTAATTCTATTAAACACTTACTAAAAACAGTAAAAAAATACATTATACAAGAACAGTAAAAAAGAGTTTAGGGTTTGGAGAGATGGAGGGAGGAGGTGGGAGGGAGGAGGAGGAGGAGGAGGAGAGAGAGGAGGGGGAGGAGGGCGTTGGATCGGAGGAGGGAGGAGGGGGGCCGTCGAGGAGGAGGGAGGAGGGGCGGCCGGAGGAGAGGAGGAGGGCGCGGTGGGTAGAGAGGAGGGAGGAGGACAAGGAGGGAGGAGGGACTACCTCAGTGGAGGAGGAACGGCGGCGGCGGGTGACGACGGTCGTCGGGGAACGGCGGCGGACGACGGGGTGCGGGGGAGAGTGAGTGAGGGGGGTCGTCGGCCGCGCGGGGACGATAAGGTTGGGTTAGTAGTAGCGCGTGTTGAAGAAAAGGGCTACTACTACGGAGCATAGCAGTAGCGCTGAATATGGATACGCGCTGCTTCTAAGTGGGGCTAGCCATATGCGCCCAGTTCAAACTTAGCAGCAGCGGGTTTTGCTAAAACGCGCTACTGATACCAGGATAGCAGTAGCACCTTTTACTGACACGCGCTACTACTAATTAGCAGTAGCGCCACATTTTATCCAGCGCTACTGCTAAGATTCTGTGTATAAGGTTTTCCCTAGTAGTGCATGGTGATGTGGTATTGCTACTCGATTACTTACCCTGTTTCTGTGACAAAGGCCTGTGATAGATATTGTTAGACACATATTGAGCGTCCAATTTCATAAATATTGAGCATACAGTTTCAACTTCAACTTAAACATGAGATTGTCTTGCTGTCGAGTTGTGTTTAGTTCTTTCCATGTAGAACTTACTAGAAATTCTTGCTTACATCCTAAACAAATAAAGAGCTGTATGCATTTAAATTAAGCAGTTCCGAAGAAAGAATTATTTCAAGTTATTTTGTTTGGAGATGAGTTGCCTTTTCTACACATTTGTGTAAAGGATGGAGCCTCCACAATGCCTATGAGCCATGCTTTTTCCCACCCAGTAAAATAGTCTATTTTCAAGTGGCATCATACGGCGAAGGAGGGGATCTGGATCAAGAGCCGTAATGGTGCTTGTGATGGCATGTCTATCACTTGCGCGACCCTGGAGTCTGGCTTCTTCTTGCAAGTAAGCTCCTTTTGCTCTTCTATGCCCCCCACCTCTCTTGTGAGGATCTCTGGTTGGATTTGGGTAACCAGACCCCAAGAGATGTAATCCTATTTGGATATGAACTGGGTATGCTAGCTTGATTTAGTTTATAGGAGTAGATTTTATAGATGAACTGTGTATGCTAGCTTGATGGTGATACATTCCATATCTCTGGATTGACTCCATGGGGTATCCATTAACGTCTGAGGTTTCGCAAGGAAATGAGTTTCTTGCATTCTCATGTTGAAAAGAATTAAAGAAACCTAGCAGAATATGGTGCCAAAGTTTTTAGTTCTTATTGGGTTCGTCCACCTATCAAGGTTTGCTGAAAATTATCAACTTGCTTTGTAGGCTTTGTATCATGTATCTTTGTTTATGCAAGAAATCCAATTGGAATTGGTCTATTGTCATGCACATGTACTTTCTTTTACTGTTTATGTATTTCAACCACTTATGTTGTCTCTAAACCATTTCCGACAACTCAGGTTGACCAGACTATTGTGAGAATCTCGGCTATGATCATTCTTTATATCATGTTGGATCATCTTGGAATTCGTAGAGCCATTTACCGTCGAAGGATGTACTCACAGAACACAATCAGTGTGATTATGCTTTTCTACACTTCTGTCCAGAGTAATGGGATATGTATTCTATACTGTACGGCTACCCTCTAATGCACTACTCAGCCTTCAATCTCTATATGTACAAATGACGTGATCTAATTATTATGAATGACATGTGTAGTGTGCTGCTTTCTATATAAATGACTTGCTCTAATTCTGATTTATCATACCGCGTTGCTTTTGATCTATTCCTTTTTGCCAAACTTGATGCGTCAAGCTTTGAGCTATTATACTGACAGCGAATGTAAAATTCCAATGTACTATCTTGCGGCATGCTCATATCACCTACTAATCCACAAGTACAAGTTCTATGTCAAAGATAATCGTTCTCTCTGCTAAAAGCATGGGCTCTGCATTATGTTCCTACTTTCATTCCTTCCTATCCTATATTAATGCTTTTGGTATCGAACTTAATGACGAGTGATTATCTTTTGTGGTCTTATGAACATGCTGAACTCGATGTTGCCTTATAATTTCATGCCGATATTGAACTCCATTATGTCTTTTATCACAAAAGAATGTTTCTTCTTCACTTTACTTTGTTATCATGTTTCATATGCTAAACGCAGATTCCTACTAACTTAGCACTACTTGCTTCACCCAAACGTTGGGACCGGCACCCTCGCGCCAAGGCGCGATCCCGATCTAGCCTCTTATTAACGGCGGTGCCGTCCTCGTTCTTCTAGACTGAGCCGCAAAATGAACAGCGCGCGAAATTGAAATATGTGCGTGCGTACCTCGTGATGGATACGTGGAACGGCTCGCTGAGTGTCTCTATCGACGACAGATCCATCCACCATTAAACGTGCTTCCATTATCTACTTGGGTAAAATGGCAACATGGCGTTGCCAATCCTTCTCCCTTTTTTAGGCAGAAGAACGGCGCGCAGATATAAAGAATGCACGTAAAAGATAGAGACATGCATGTAGGCGCATAAAGAATGTCAACAAAGAAAAAGAGTAGAGCCGCATTTCTAAAATAATATATGTGGTCGGTTGATTAGTCTGTGTGCAATCGATCGATCCCATCGCATTCCCAGCTCGATCGATCCAATCATTAGCTAGTTGGATAAGACGAACTAAATGAGTGGTGCCGGCGGATGCGACGACACCCACTAGTAGCCTGTTAATTTGTATTTCTTTGTCATTCCTTTAATTTAGTTTTCAACATTAAGCTCGTCTTCAAGTACGAGCATGCGCCAGTTAACTTCCACTGACATGGCCTCAATAAAAATAGTCGGCGTTAAAAAACATGACACTTTCCTTTATTTATAGTTATTAACCGTCGCCCTCCTTTATCTATATTTTCTATATCTAAATAGCCAACCAACACTAACATTTTTATCTCAACATACACGCATGTCAACTCAGCATGCAAACATGCATGGAAAAGCCTACCTCAACATGCAAATATGCATGGGAAAAGTCTCAACTCAACAATTAAATATAGTAAAGTATATGTATTTTAAATTTTAGTTCTTCTATTGTTAATTTCAAATTCCTATACATACAACCAAATCTAATCAAAATATACTTCAACCAATTCCCGTAGCAATGTGCAGGGTATCATCTAGTATCTTATATAAACAAACCCCACTACAGGTCATTAAATAGTTATTTCTCTGCGCATGCGTGCTTTCACATAATCAGAATTATTGTAGCCGTTAGATTTGCCAGCTTGGTCCACTAGCATCAGTTTGATCTAGGCATGAGAACACTACTGCAGAACTGCTTAGCAGTGACGGACAAGGTGCCCGCCACTGATAACAGTGGCGGGTGCCTGCCTGCCACTAGTAAACTGCATACCAGTGGTGGGTACCAGTTCCCATCCGTCAATGGTAACGTCCTCCCCAGGCCTCGGGAGGGGGTTACCAGTGGCGGCGTGGCAGCATTTTTGCATGTCGTGGCCGTGCTTTGCACATTATATGCATCCATATACCAAAATTGCAATACGTCACATTACATGCATACATTTCACATAAAAACATCCCAGCGCTTGGCCCACTCCAGAATCGGAGATCGGCCCTCCCAAAGAGCCCAACTAACCACCTCACCCGCCTGGGGTATAGGTCCACCCTCCAGCCGCATCCGCTTCATCTCCTCCGAGGTCGCCTCCACCAAGATGCAGATCGCGAGCTCATGGAAAAGCCTCTCTGCAATCTTCTGCATCGCGTGGAACTGCACCTCCGAGAGCCCACCCCAAGTCTCTTGAACACCATTGATCTAAGCGAACATCGCCTCCCTGAGCCGCATCGCCCACTCCCTGTCCGCCGCAGAGACCCCCTCCCACAAATTTCGCGATCCCGTCTGTCACTATTAGCACATAGCAAAAATTGATATATCACATAGATACACATCCATATACATGCATACACCACATTTCATTGATGACACAGGAAGTGCTTTAGTCAAGCAAACAAAATATCACTCGGAAATTTACAAGTGTACATGCATGCATGTGTGATGACAGAAGAGTTTGACAAATCTCTAAGGAGGCTAGCTAGCGAGTGTCATCAATTGACGAGTACAAGGGAGGCATGTCATCGGCCTGTTTCTGTAGGCGAACATCCCATTCCTCCGTCGTCTCTTCCCCGCTGTAGAAGAGCCCACTAGCCACGACGACTTCCCTATTGATGATATACGCCAGCACGTTCCGGAAGCGTCCAATCTCTCTCCTCCAATCGAATGGCTCTTTCTCGAGGTCAGAAGACCATTTAGTCATGGAAGCAACATCTTTGAAAATGGAATTAGTGCGTACATATTCGTCGATGTGGGACATGACGTAGTAGCCAGACAAGATGCCAAAAACTTGCCTGCACCAAAAACTCGCCTTGTATCTGAACTTCTTTTGTTTTGTGCCGCTTCCTCCGGAGAAATGATACTTGAAGAGAGCAGCATCCAGAACATTCTTCAGTGAGCCCCAGTCTTTCTAAACGTTTCTCTTTGAATCAAAGAAATAAGCCCATCCGTCCCGCGGCTGCAGTATTATCAAGATCCAGTGGTCGTCGCTGTGCAAACAAGTGAACGACCCATGGCACGGTAGGCACGAGTATGTCGTCCTTTTCCTTATTCGCAAGCATGCCTTGCAAGAGGTAGTCCACAATGATTTCCTTACCATGTCCCTCCGTGGCATGGTAAAGCGACCAGAGCCTTATGAAGAATGGATTGATCCTAAAAAGGTTGAACATATTGAAGACCCCCCCACCCCCCAAAAGCTCAGATAGATTTTATCCGCGGGGTAAGCTTCGATGAAATGAAGACCCTGTTGCACCTTGACTGTGTAACAATCGTCTGGTCCATCAACTTGCAACCTTTGAATGTCCTCATGCAAAAGCTTGAGTTTCATTTGGAGGTCATCGTACTCATCCGCCGGTACCAACCAACGGTTCTTTTTGTTTCTTAGCGATCGGCTGACTGGTGTTGGTGTTGGTGCTGGTGCCGGTGCCGGTGCCGGTGCCACCTTTCTTCGGTCTAGTGCAGAATCAGCCTTTAGTCCCGGTTCGTAAGGGCATTTAGTCCCGGTTCATCAACCGGGACTAAAGGGTCGGGACTAAAGGCCCCCCTTTAGTTCCGGTTCGTCACGGCCCGGGACCAAAGGCCCACCACGTGGCACGAGCCCGCGCAGAGGGCTGGGGGGCCATTAGTCCCGGTTGGTAACACCGATCGGGACTAAAAGGTATAGGGGTTTATGCTTTATTTTTCCTTTTATTTTTTTGTTTTCCATTTAATTCTTTTTCATTTCAAACGTATTTTATGCTACTACATACATACTGTACACATCATGCATATAAAAATATAATTTCTCGTAGAACCAATCATATATATATATATATATATATATATATATATATATATATATATATATATATATATATATATATACATAAACACTATTCTGATTACGGGATCAGAATAATTCTGATCACAACCTGAACTTCCTGAGTTACACAACCTGAACTTCCCTCTGTAGGAACCCGACCTTCGGGCTATCTTCGCCACCGTGTCTCTCCGCGCGAATTTTTCTGGTCAGTCGTGTTCTATGTGATGTAACCGTAATATGCAAACGGTTTTTAGCAACTAAATGCCTGTTTTAAATAGAAATCTCGCTCATTGGCGGATTTTGCTCTCGGGTCGTGATGAACATGCGTCTGTTGTAATTTTACTACCTGAGTTGTTCGACCTGAACTTCCCCCAGTGCTAGGTTGAACTTCCGCAAACATTGCCCAAATGGGGCTTGCGATATACCGTTGGAACGTTATGGACACGAGTATTATGACCCAAGTTAAATTTTCGGCAAAATATAAGCAGTTTAAGAGCAATTTTGAAAACCGTTTTTTCTTCATACAAAAAACGTGAATCGTATTTTCGATCGCATTTCTAAACCGTTTATCGGAATGAGGCAAATAATATGGCGTTGGAAAGCTGCTGCAAAACCGCTCCTTCCACATGTTGAAAGTTTTCTCTTATTTCCTATGGTTAAAGAGTAATTTGGAAAATCGTAAAATTTCACAAACCGAACAGTCGAGTTCGTATTTTCGATGCCACTTCTAAACGGCTAATCCAATTGAGGCAAATAATATGGCGTTAGAAAGCTTATGAAAATGCGCTACTTTTCGATGTTGAAAGTTTTTTCTAATTTTGAACGGTTTAAAAGTATTTAGAAAACGGTACAAGTTCCACCGAGTTCGTACTTTCGAGCTAATTTTTTAACCGTACGTCCGAATGCAGCAAATCATATGGCGTTGTAAAGCTTGAGGAAATGCGAAACTTTTTGGTATATATTGTTTCTCCCAATTCCTTACGAGTTTAATTCAATTTTGAAAATGGCTAAAAATATTTTTTTGCCGTAATTTCTACAAACTTTATCGAAATGGGGCAAATAATATACCGTTGAAAAGCTACGGAAAATGCGAATCTTTTTCATGTAGATGGTTTTCTCTGATTCCTAACCGTTTTCAAGCAATTTCGAAACGGTCAGATTATGCGTTCTGCCTTTGTCGCGAAACAGATTCGTAAAAAATGCACCGCGTGAAGACATTGAACTTCTCGGCATGTCTACTTGAACTTCACTCTGTTTTTCACGTGCTTTTTTTACTCTTAGCTCTCCATCCACTAACCGGAATTGAGCAAGTGATGTACCGATGGAAAGCTGCTGTAAACACGCAACTTTCTCGTGTTGATCATTTTTTTATACTCGCGACAATTTTAAAAGTTTTTCATCTGAAATTCATTCAGTGTAGTAGTTGAACTTCCTGCTATTTTCACGTTGAACTTCTGTGACGTATTTTCGTTTGTAATTTTCTCATTCATTCGTCAGTGTTACACAAATGATATTCCTTTTGTATAAACCTCTCTCATAATATTTTTTTTAACTTTCTCCGACCGAGGACTTGAACTTATAACAACAAAAAAATTGGACTTTCCTTTTAATTTATTTTTCTCATATTAAACACACACCATGTAGTACATGAACTTTTTCCATTTTTATAATTTGAATTTTTTATTTTCTTTTTGAAATCAAATTACTCCCAAATAATAACTAAACTTCTTTGTGGATTGAGAGAATTATTTTAAAACACAAAAAAACAATTTCTTTTTTGTGTTTTCGAACATGGAAATACAAGGTGAACCTCTCTCCCAAGAATTTTTGAACTTCCCCGAAAAAAGCACTTGAACTTCTTTCAACAAACCTTTTAAGCTTTTATTTTTCTATACTTTTATTCTCACCTGAAATGCATTCCTTACAATACTTGAACTTCTTGTTGTTTTCACTATAAAATTCTGTTGCATTTTTGTGTATACGTCGAATTACACGTAATTGAAGGTCGGACGTCATTTTTTGCCATTTTAAAACATGTAATTGGAGGTCAGACGTCACGCAATATAAATTCTGAACCGTGCACGGACGTGCACGTGAACTTCTTGCAACAAATCTGAGTTTTTTATATACTTCGAACTTCTCTGTTATTTTAATTTCAACTTCGTAGTCATATTCTTAGAAAGGAAATATGTTTTTAAATAAGCATCAAACAATTTTTTTTGTAAATTGCAGTTCATAGTTTTTTTTCTTAGAGACGGTAATAATTTGAGTTTCCCGTATACATCGAACTACTCCTCTATTTTAATTTGAACTTCGTCATTTTTATTCTTTACTAACAAGGAAAATGTGAGTTTCTTTATAAATATTGAACTTCTCTATTTTTGTAATTTTGACTTCTTGGTTTATTTTTTTTAGTATCAAAATATCCTAGTTTTGTCATAAATATTGGACCCCCTCCATATTTTTTTAAATTTTGATTTATTTTAAAAACATAGACACAAACGGGAGAGAGAATTATGTACGCATAAAGTGGGTAGCAATTTCCAACTTTCACTTGTCGAGCACTTGAACTTCTAGCAAGAAATGTTATTCATTTTTATGAGTTGGTTTTAAAAATGCCAAAATGGCATTGGTTTTTATTTTTGTTTTTCGAACATGTAAATCTTAGGTTTTAATAAACTCCAAACTTCCACGTTATTTTAATTCGAACCTCACGTCGGTTTTATTTTCTATTAGCGGTCAGAATCTGAGTTTTCAATAAACATTGAACCGCTCCATTACTTTTAATTTGAACTTCCAGGCTTCTTTTAGAAACGGGGAAATCCATTTACTAATTAAATTTTTTAAACTTCTTTTTTGTTATTTTAATTTGACCTTCCATTGTGGAAACTTGTTGAATAAGAGGAACTTTATGATTTTTCCCGGTCTGTGCACTTGGACTTCTAGCAACAAAATTTTTGGACTTCGCCTTTTTATTCCTATTTTCTCATACGAAACACACACCATGCAGTACGTGAACTTTCGTCTGTTGTCAATTTGAACTTCTCTCTATTTCACTTTAGTAACGAAAAAAATCTGAGTTTTTTATAGACATCGAACCGCTCTAACTTTCTTTTTCAACTTCTTTGTGTGCTTTTTAGAAATGTGAAAAATGGAGTTTTGTTAGAAACATTGAACTTCGTCGTGTGCTTTCGAATAGATCTTATTGGTCTTATTCTTTAGTAACCGAAAAAACTGAGTTTTTCAAATAAATATCAAATGCTCTGCTTTTAAAAGTTGAACTTCTTTGGTTTTACTATTTAGTAAAGAGAAAAAACTGAGTTTTTAATATGCATTGAACTACTCTGTTTTTTAAAATCGAACTTCTAGGTTAAACCGTTCAATTGCAAAGTGTAGTAAAAACATGCTTTAAACGGTATACATGAAAATTTTAAACCGTTCATCGAAATGTAGCACATAATATACCGTTGGAAACCTTATGAATAGCAGCAAGTTTTTCATGTAGACAGGTGTTACAAATTCGTTGTCGTTTGAGAGAGGTTTTTAAAATGGCAAAACAACATTGTTTTTTGCTTTTTTTTTAACATGTAAATGAACGACGGACGTCTCGCACATAAATTTTGAACTATGCTAGGAGGAGCACGTGAACTTCTTGCAACAAACCTTTTAAGCTTTTTGTTTTCTATTCATATATTCTTACGTGAAACGCATTCCGTGTAGTAGTTCAATTTCCCGCTGTTTTCACCTTGAAATTCTGTCACGTATTTTTGTTCAACCTCTCTCACAAGAATTTTTGAACTTTCTCAGGCCGAGCACTTGAACTTCTAGCAACAAAACATTTAGCCTTTGCTTTTTATTCTTTTTTCAATACAAAATGCACACCGTGTAGTACGTGAACTTCTGGCAGTTATTAATCTGAACTTCTGAGATCATGCGTTCTGCCTTCATCGTGGAAACGGAGTCTCGGGAAAATGCACTGCATGAAAAGGTTGAACTTCTGGAGCAGTTCTGTTTTGAACTTCACTCTGTTTTTCATGTGCTATTTTTTGTCCGTAACTCCCCAACCACTTACCGGAATAGACCAAATGATATACCAATGGAAAGCTGTCGAAAACACGCAACTTTCCCGTGTTGATCATATTTTCATACTCATGACGGTTCAAAATAATTTTTTTCAAATACATAAAAACATGTTTTAATTGGTATACATGAAACTTTTAAACCATACATCGGAATATAGTATATAATATACCGTTGGAAAGCTTATGAATAGCAGCAAGTTTTTCATGTAGAAACTAGAAATTTTGAGTTTTTTTTTATACATCGAACAACATTTTTTCCATTTGAAGTTCTTGATTTTCTTTTTAAAATTGAATTGCTCCAAAAAAAAATCTTAAAATGCCAAAAACGATGCTACCCTTTACAACGAAAAAATTGAATTTTTATAGACATCAAACCACTCTTTTTTTTCAATTTTTGAACCTCTTTGTGTATTAAGTATTTTTCGTAAATATCAAACTTCTTCGTTATTTAAAACCGAACTTCTTGGTTTATTCGTTAGTAACGAAAGAAAATCGAGTTTTTGTAATAAATATCGAACTGCTCCATTTTTTGAAATTGAACTTCTTGGTTTATTCGTTAGTTACGGGAAATCGAGTTTATTATTTTTAATTTCAACTTCTTGCGTGCTTCTTTGTTATTAAACAGTCGACTACTTGTTTATTTTATTTGAACTTCTTGATTTATTCACTTAGTAACTAAAGAAATCAATTTTTTTTTCTAATTCTTTCAAGCATGTAAGTCTTAGGTTTTTCATAAACTTCAAACTTCTCTACTTTTTAAATTTGAACTTCTTAGTTTTATTTTTTAGAAAAAAAATCAAATTTTAAGTAAACATCGAACAAAAGGCGATAAAAGCCTTATAGGACAAGGCGATTAAAAATAGCCTAAAAGGTTATTTTTCCAAAATAAGGGAAAATTCATGGGGAGATTTTTTTTCACCCGTAATATTTTCTTCGACCTTTCTAATGAATTAAATTTGAACTTCTAGAGCATTTTCTAGGTTAGACTTTGTTTTCTTCTTGTTTTTCATGTCGTGTATGCTTTGTGTTCTTTTTCTCCTTTTTGGATGTTTTTCATGTCTTGTGAATATATTCACTTTTTTCATCTTTGCATTATACATTATTTTTTGTTGTAACAGCATACTGTATGTGCACTTTCTTGCGGTTTAGTTTTGGCCAAATGGGAAGTTTAGAGAAATGGATCAAAACACAAGTTTTTTGCACCTGCAAGTATAGCTGAACTTCATACATAAAGAATTTAGAAACAACACAGAACTGGACAGGGGGGAGGAATCGACCCTTTGATCTGGATACAGTACAACAACAGGGACAACAGAAAAGCGAGATCGATAGAGGATGGAGCTTGGGGGGGCGTAGATGTGATGGGCGGCCACTCGCATGGTGCCTCGAAACGGAGCAAGTTGCGGAGGTGTGGCACACACTCACACGGGGTGGATTTGAACAGCCTCAGATGGCGAAGTTGAATGGCCTGGGTGCTGCCGCTGCTGTGTTTCTCCGCTGCTGCTGCCGAAGTAGAAGTTGAACGGGGTAGAACCGATGGGACGAGGTCCCGCGGGGCCGTGGCCTGCAGCGTCGGCGGGAGGATCCCGGTTGGGAAGGCGGAGCGCTGGGGCGGGGGCGGCGGCTTCGGTGGCTGAAAGCGCACCCGGGTGAGACGAGCGGCAGGATCCAGCGGAGATCACCGGAGGAAGAGAAGGAGAAGAGGAAGGGGTTGACCGGATTCGTGTCGGCAGCAAGAAAGGGACTGCGTGGGGAGGCAGCCATGGACTGCGTGCCAGGTTGATGGTGCTCGAGGATCCCCGGCGGCGGCGGCGATTGGGGCGCGGAGGAGCGTGCGGTGATGGCGGAAGTGCGGCAGCATGTTCCCGGTGGCGTGGGCGGCGCCCAGCGACCCCGCGCTGGTAGGTCGGGGGGGCGGCGGCGCCTTGGGTAGGTCGCCCGGGAGGAGGCGCGCGGGGCGGCGAGATCCAGGGAGGAGGGTGGCAGTGCTCGGGGGAGGGGATCGAGGGAGGTCAGGGTGGGGATCGGGGCAGCGGGTAGGATGGGGTGGGCTTTTTTCTGTAAAAATCGGTCCGGTGGGTTTTTCGGGATCTCAGGAACACCACATCGGTCCCTATATAGAGCCGGTGTGATCAGAATAATTATTCTGGTCCCATGATCATAATAGTGCTACTCTATATATTTGAACTTCTAGAAACGAGGAAAAGCGTTTTTATAAATTTGAACTTCTAGAACCACGGAGCCCTACTAGGAGGAGGCGGTGCCGTCGCTGGGGAGCCTCGCCGGTATCAGCCAGGAAGGCGGAAGGCAGGAGCCCCGTCATAGGTTGGTGGTGTGCGAGGGTGCAGGGACTTGGCAGTGACGCGAAGTGGGGCTCCGGCCGCAGCTCTAGCGAAGGTGGTGCATTGTGGCTGCCTTTGTCGGCTCCTTGGGAGGATCCCTTTGAACTTCTAGGTTTTTCTTAACTGCTCTATTGTTTTAATTTGACCTTCTTGTTTTTTTAATGTGAAAAATATTTTTTTTGTTACAAATATTGAATGGCTATGTTATTTTAATTTAATTTTTTGTTATCTTTTTAAATAACGGGTAATTCATAGGAAAAAAATTGTACACCCATAAATTTTTTCTTTGAACTCTCTAATTTTTATTTGAACTTCCCGAATTAACATTTTCTAGATACGCTTGTTTTCTACTTGGTATATAAACGTCGAACTACTTTGTTTTTTCAAGTTGAACTTCTTGGTTTATTCTTTGGTAACTGGAGAAATCTGAGTTTTGTATTAAACATCGAACCGCTCCAGAGGTAAGTTGTAACACTCCTCTTTTTTTTTTTTTGCTAAGGCGAACATTTTTTATTATTTATAATTGTACACGCACTCTATAAGTTGTACTACTCAAAGAGATAGAGAGGTAAGGAGCCTACGCAATGTAGGTATTAAGTACATGCACTTATACAGCTAACTACAGATGACGGTAGTCCATGTTTGTAAAAGGTAACAATTTTTTGGCCATTTTTTATATAGTTGCAAATGTCGGGTATTTTCGACCACACGTTTGCTCTCGTACTCTCCCATCCATTTGTTCTTCATAGCTTTCATGTGATGTAGCAGCGATGGGTAAAGCTAGCAAAACAACAGTCAGCAGCAGATCACCGAACAAAGCAACCCAATGTACAGCTGAGCTACTAGTGCATCGTCCAGATCAGGCTTATTTAGCGGAATCTTTTAATGCGGAGCAACAGTAGCCGTATATTCTATTACTGCACTGCATACGAAAGCCGACCTGTTGTTCTTCCTGTAGCTGAACTGTCAAAAGCCTAGCATACAATTGACACAACAGTACAACACACATCCTAACACAGAGCTGGCACAACGACACACATGAATTGTTTCTCACCGTACAGCGAGCATACTGTGGTGGCAAGGGAGCGAAGGGAACAAGGCTGCATGCCTCCACCGTGCCGGAGCTTGCATCCAGCACGAGATGTCCTCAACCGGAGGACGGAAGAGCATGGGAGACCTGTGTCGATGGAGTCGTGGGGAGGCCCAGACTACATCCTCTGGAGAAGTGATTTTCATTCCTTTTCTATGAACTTTCTGCTTTAGCTTCTTTCTTCAGTAAATCACAACTTAGTACTGTTAGTAGTACTAGTAGCGGCTACACTTGTTTTGGAGAAAGATCAAGTTGCAGCAGCACAGGCTACTACATGTTGGGCAGAATCAAATTGAACTTCAAGATGGACAGGAGGTGGACGGCGCTGGACGGGATTATGGCATGTAGTAGAATGGCCGCGTTGGAAGCAGAGGAGGCTGCCTCCGCCGTGGATCAAAGGGGAGGGAGGCCTCCGTTGTGGTTCCAGGGGGAGTGAGGCCGCCGCCGCCATGGATCCGGGGGAGGGAGGCGCTGTCCAGGGGCAGGGAGGCCGCCGCCGCGGTGGATCGAGGAGGGGGGCGGGGCGAGCCGGTGGTCGGCGGCGGTGGAATGGGCGTCGGGCAGCGTACCGATTCAGGAAACTCGCCGTCGGTGGCGAGTGCGGAGACGGCAGCGATGGCGCGTGGGATCCAGGGCCGACGTCTACCCGTGGGATGCAGCCCGGCGGTGGGGGCGGCGGCGCCTGGGGTTGCCGGGGGCGGGGGCGGCAGCGGCTGGGCTTTTCGGGGGCGGCGGTGCGTAGGGTCAGGGGCGGCAACGATTGGGTAGTCCCCGGCGGTGGGTAGGTCAGGGGATCGAGGGGAGAGTGAGAGCGCCGGAGGTGGGGGACGGTTGGTCGGGCTTTTTTTTTCTTCTTTGAGATCTCGGGAACAATTCGCTCGCCCTTATATAGGCGCTCCGTGATCCAAATAGTTATTCTAATCCTGGGATTAGAATAGTGGTGTCCTATATATATATATATATATATATCATAGAATTTCTCGTACGACCATATGCGCATACACATATATATACAATTTGGTACATACAATTTCTCCTAAAATTTACAGATAATTTTATGTAGGCATTAGGTGTAATGGTATTCTCCTTTGGGATGTATGACCTGGTCAAGCAAAAATCCCGCAATTTCCTTTTGAAGTGCTCGTATGCGGTCCGTTGATATGAGCTTATCCCGCATCTCTGTCATCTTTAAAGAAGGAGATCAAGATGAATATATTAGTTATGTGTATATATATTAGATAATGATAAAAAAATTGTGGATAGTGTTCTGGCAAACGTATCCAAAGTTGTCTTGCAGATCTGCTCCTTTCGGACGTCATAATGCGAATGTTCTCGAAAACGTAGTATGCACGTAAATTATTCCTCGGCGTCTGACTCATGCACTTTACGAGAATAGAATTCAATCAGATAATAATTAATCAAGCATGATAATGATATTGAAACTATAATTAAAGAGATGCGCGGACGTAGCTAGTACTACTTAATTACGTACCCTGGGTCGCACCCATGTCAGCTCTTGTTTCCATGGGCCTTTAACCTGTTTAATGAACCTTTGACAAATCCTGCCTGGCATAGAAAATGAATAAAGAAGTTATTAATTAGTTGATATCAGAAAATGAACTAAAGAAGCTGACATAGTGCAATAATGATTGAAATTACCTGTCGACCATCCCCTTCACGAGTAAGTAATCTATACTTTCTTTAAGTAGTGAGTCCAGTACTTTAATTTTTCCCTCGTCAACTTCAATGATTAGCAGGATCCAGTGAAAATTGCATGCGCACACGTTTGTATAATTAAGCGGGCATGTGCATAACTCATCAACTATACTTATTAACATCTAGTAAGCAAAATAGAATTTGTAGTACAAGACAGTAACACTCACCCAAAGTTGTAAGGAAATATTATTTCTGGTTGGGTATTTAGTTGCTTAAAAAACTGTAGCAAGCTCTTCCCTGTCTCTTTTTGGTGACGTGACCACACCTCTTCATTAATGGTATTTGGGTTAATGAATCCAATGCCATAGCGTCCATCTTTTTTTATTTCATAAATCTTCATTCTGCATAATATCACAGAAAAGAATATAGTGAGGATAATTACAGGCAATGAACAAGCACAACTAGAGACTTAAATTACAGAAAGAAATCACTTACAGACAATAGCAACTGACGAGAGATTTGTCGAGTGCGTCTTGATTGAATAACTGAAACATTTCTTGAAATTCAACCCACAAATCTTTTGCATGGAAGTAATGCTCTTTCTTGACTCTCACTATGAGGGCCTCTCGCCCGTTCTTGACTTCTCTCAAGTACCAGTCATGCAATCTGCGCATTCTCATTGATAGATTCTCGACCTCCTTAGGCCTGACCAGAGGTTGGCCGGGGACATATTTCCATGCTACTTCGTCATCTTGAATCCCGGGGATAGGCTCGATCTCTAGGAGTTGATAAACAGTGACATCGGCCTCTTCTGCCATCTGTCTATGAGCGTCGGTTATTTCTGGCAGATTGGCGGTACTCACATGTGATTGTACAATGAGCGGGGGTATCGATTGCACTGCCTGTTCTCACAGCTGGGGAACAGTTTTCCTGCATTTACTACTACCTGCTTGGCTCGAGCTCGACTCCTTATCTTTTTGTGCATGATATAACTTCTTAATAGAATGCTCATAGTCTGAGTCCGTCCTCTTCACAGCCGGTTGAGCATTATCAATAAAGTGTTGTATGACTTCATCAGGTATTTTCTCCTTTGGCGGCGGGGGCGGTTTCGATGCAAAATGGGCCTTCACTTGGGCAGCCACTTCGGCGTTGTTTTCGTCGATAGTCATCTCGTAAGGCAACTTCTTTCTTTACTACAAGGATCCGGGTCTATTGCAACAAAAGCGTCCGTCGCAATAAGTACCCAATTGTCGCAATAGGTACCTATTGCCACGACATGGTGTTCATTGCCAACCGTTGGGACAGGACGCATGGTAATAGGTTATTGCCAAAAAAAATTAAACGTGGCAAGAAAGCGTGCTATTGCAACGACCATGTTGCAAGTTGCCACATTTTTTCTCATGGCATCATGCACTTGATGCCACAATTTGGTTTGTGGCAATAGGTTAATGCAACACGTAGCGAACCGTGGCGATAGGCATTTGTGGCAATAACCTATACCAACAACTTTTTTTCGTTGCTCTCATTTCTTTCTTCTCTTCTCCTTTCCCCTTGCTACAGTAGCTGAGAGCTCTCCGTTGCTTCCCGGGCCGAACCGAGGCCCTCCTCGGCGGCGAGGCCGTCGGAGAGCGGCTGAGGCGAGGCGCTGGCCCTAGTAGTGTATTTAGTAGGTTTAGGTGTGGTTGTGGTTTGTCCTCCGTGGCGACTGGGAGTAGGTTGCCAGATCTTGTTCGCCGGGTCCGGTGCGTTCTTGTCTTTGTCTTCATCGTTGTGCTGCTCCGGTGGCAGGAGCAGTTGCAGATGGTGAAGCCGGAGCAAGACATCTCCGACAATAAGGCCTGGAGCTGTTCCGTTCTAGCGCTCTGGCGCGGCGCTGGACGGGCGGAGTCAAGCTTCTCTGATGTGTTTCGGTGGTGGAAGACGGAGGAGAAGGTAATCGGCGCGAGCTCCTCTAATAAGCGCTGCTTCCTCTTGATCTGGAGTTTCGATGTGGTGGTGCATCTTCTGGCTGGCCGTGGTGGTGAGGGGGAGATGCGGTGCGGCGCGGTGACTTTCAGATCGGGAGGATTGCGGGGAGATGTCAAGCTGCGTGTTGGAGCGGATCACATGGTGGCCTTGTATTGCCGCCATGACCTTGGGCTGATGAGGTAGCCACTTCGGATGCCCTTGATGGCATCAATCCAACCTCCAAGATGGAGGCCCTCTGAGGGATCCCTGCCAGTGTTTGAAGCTCTCTCTCTCCCAAGTGGTATAGTCCCCGGCGATGGGGAGGGCGGCCGGCGATGGAGTCCCAGCAGTTGCAGCAAGGAAGAAGGACCGGATTGTATTTTCTCTTTGCAGTTTAGGGCCCTTGGTGTAAATTGTGAGGACTGCGTTGTAATTTCCTTCTCTTTCAGGGTCCTCTATGTAACTTGTGTCTGCACTGATAGTAATCGAAGCAGCATCTAGGCCCTTCAGGGCCTCTCCCCTGTTAAAAAAAACAACTTTTTTTCGTGGCGCGTGCTCTTCCGTGGCAATAGTCAATTGTGGCAATACCCTATGGCAGCAACTCTTGTTTTTGTGGGTATAGTCCTTTCGCGACGAACCCTATGTTCGTGGCAGTAACGTATGGCAAGGACTCTTCAGACGTGGTAATACTGAAATTGCAACATACTCATTTTGGTGGTGATAAATAGTTGTCACAACGGACAGACTGTTTGTGGTGAGAGGTTGTTGCGACAATATGAACGTTTCGTGGCAAAAGTCCTATTTCAGCAAAACTGAATTCAGTGGCAACAAGTAGTTATCTCAATGGACTGACTTTTTGTGGTGATAGGTTATTGCGACTATATGAAGTGTTCCGTCACCACAACCTAGTGCTACAAAACAGGTAGGCGTGGTGACTAAGATTTGACGCAACGCTAATTTTTCGTGGTGCCAACATGTTGCAACCAAAAGTAGCTTGTGGTAATAGCCTACTGTAACCGAAAAAATATACAGGCATTCAATTACATGATTCAAATAATGCATATATGATGTAGATTCATGAAACATCAAAGTTTGCATAGCGAATATCCATCACAATAAACTGTAATATAATTTAGCATGCCTTCAACATACTGAATGTGTCATCCCAATTAAGAGCGAATATTAAATTGTCCGTGGGCTAGAGTCCATTCCAGCTAAATCTATGGATCCTACTATGAAGAAATCAGAAATTTATTTAGCTCAAGTTAATTGAAAATAGAAAATACTTAGTCAGTAGTATAAAGAAACAACACAACGACTAATTAGTAGAAAGATATAACCACTATCATGACAATTGTATAATTACTATATTCATGCATGCATGGGTACCTTCCTGACGAATTGTCATGACCACAACAGCTAGCAAGCAAATTCTTGTGCCTGTTGTACTACTCCAGCAACAATTAGGTGCTATGCAAAAAGAATTGGATAATTTCACAAAAGAATTTGTAGTTCAAACACAAGAATAATTACCTAAATTAATCAAACAACTAAACTTCTCCGAAACAACTACATGCTAGCGCAAGTTCACAATTTCTGATGGTGGGAAAACTGCTCTATTTCTGGCTTCCCTACTGTATGTGCTTCAGCAACAAAAAAAGTAGAATAGTGCAAGCAAGTAGATGATTGCACATTATGAAGGTCATTTACGTATCAGATAAAGGTCAACATGAAGACAAACCAAGCTTGTGACTTACCATTGTTCGAAACATTCGAGAATTCATTGTTGCAGCTTGTATGAGCGTATTTGGAGCAATTACATTGTGCCTTGTACCTAGAGTCCTAGTAGTACTAGCGGTCTGTAAAAAAGAATTTTACAAGTTTGGATTCCTATTTTACTTGCCAGTCCTTTTCTTAGGCATCTGCAAATAGAAGTGCACTTTTAGCAATGCAAGTAAGCAAATAAATCTAACAAGTTCGCAAGCATATGACTATAATCACTTGATGTGTTTGCGTATGTTTGGTTCCCATCTGTTGGATCACCAGCAGGATCTGGCGTTGAATTCATCATTGTGCCCTTCTGTACGTAATATCATAATTTGAGTCAATTTCAGAAGAAACGCGATACTTAAAACAGGCATAAAAAAGTAACTAGAAAAATATCTATTCAAGTCTATACTGAAGCTGTTGTAAGCAAAAATAAGCTAGGCTTCAAAGATTAAATGAAATCAAATTGTGTTATAGTGTGCAGAACAAAAGCTTGTAGAACAGAAGTCTTTTAGCATAGCATATGTCTATAATTTTGATTTAGAAATTAAAAGCTAGGCTTTCAAAGATCAAATAGAGCATATATATATGTGTACATCAATAAAATGTAATCAAGTCTATACTGAAGCTGTGAGGCATACACATGACACACCAATTAGAGCCCATCCTGACAAGGCTACTCCCAATACATACACATGCAGTAACCTAGCCCGAATGTGGAAGCAAACTACCAAGGTTAAATAAGCTGGATGTGGCAGTATGCTTCAGTATAGGCACATACGCTTTTAAGAAGTCCGGACAGTGGTTCTGGTCTAAAACGCTTCAACTATAATCTAGTTGGGCTGGAATCTAATTGCAGTCTGTACACATTGCTTGCACATGTCAAATGAGCGATGAATGAACTACTTTTGCAGCACAGCAAGCAAACACTCCATTCACAATGGACTAAAGTCTGATTTTACACAAGCAAAGGTTAAAGGTTGAATGTTCAGTGGCACACATAATATAACAGCAAAAAAAGACACAATTGTAGCATCAGATTGGCAGCAAGATTTTCTTATTCTTGGGCATGGAGAGCTCTATATAAATTGAACCAAGCCAATGGATCAATTTGGCCTAAGCAGGATCAACCCAAAACCATGGCAAAAAAGAGTTGAAAGCTAGCTCAGTTGATGAATTTGTTACAGCTGAAAAAAACAGGGCCTAGACCATCTCCGAAACCAACCATCCCTGCATGTACATAGTAAACTGAAACCAAATCCAAGCTGCTCCATGGATAGGATATGATAGGATCATCTTGGAGCAAAGCAAACTAGTTTATGAGCTATAGGAAGGGGGAGGGAAACTAAAACGCTACAAGGAGGAAGGAAGGGTCGTGGCCTTACCACCGCCGTGGTGCAGGGGCGCTGGAAATGGCTGGCAGTGGCGGATCGGACAAAACGGGAGGAGAAGAGAGACCCTAAGTCCTGACTGTTCCATGGCGGCGTCCCTGCATCCATCGAGCTGCAGCTGCGTGGGGAAGGAAATCAGGGGAGGAGATCAAATCAAATCGAAGAGAAAGGATGGGCGAGGGTTGACCTTGAAGCGCAGCCATGTGTGTGCCCACGTGGCTCTCATGGCCTCCATCGACGGATGGTCGATCTGGGATCGGAGGAAGCAACCTCCCACGTTGACCTCTGTCATTGGATCCTTGACAAAGCCCTCTTCTAAGTCATGGGAGGAAGCTGGATAGGGAGGAAGAGGACGCCGGTTCTGGCCGTGGCAGATCTGACCGCCGCCCGACCTGCATCAACAGTATCGGCGCCGCGTGCACTATGTTCGCGGAAGTCCCCGCCTCTAGGGACGAGGCTATCGTTGCGGCGGTTGCAGGACGCAGAGGGGCAGATGGCCATGGATGGGGAGGTGGCGGCGGCCGTGGATGGGGGGGGGGAGGAACTGAAAGAGGAGAACGGCGAGATCAGGGGAGTCGGGACAGACAAAGAGGAAGGAAGAAGCCGGCGGAGATCTACATAGGAGTTGACTGCTTGCCGTTGGATCACGGAAGAGTAGACGGTCTGGATTTGCGATCCGTGGGTTGGTTCGCTCAACCAATCACATCGCAAGTTCTCCCTCACGCTGGATTGCCACATCAGCACCATCCATCCATGACGGTCCAAATGGTGTATAAGAACGGACCTAATTGTTTGAACCATGACGGTTATGGTGACGGTCCCTCTTTGTCTGTCATGATGGGTCTACCGATTTGGGGTGCCATCCTCATGTTGCTTATATATGACGGATTTTGCGACGAACTAGGTAAATCATCATAAATTATGACAGTTTCCGGCAATGTCATCAGAATTCCATCATGGATTAACAGGTTTTTTGTAGTGGGATGAGCGGTACGGGTTCGAGAGAAGGTGCGGAAGCTGCCGGGGAAGAAGAACCAGCGGCTGGTGCGGGCGCGGGTGCAGGTCGGCGCGTCGCTCGAGGCAGTCTGGGCCACGCTCACCGACTACAAGGGCCTCCCCGGTTTCATCCCCGGCATCTCCGAGTGCCACCTCCTCCACCAGGACGCCGCTTTCTCCCGCCTCTAGGCGTTGCATTGCACATCTATAAGGAGGAGATTTGGGAGAAAGGAATAACCTGAGACAGTGTTCGTTCAATGGACTCCGATCGGTGTGGTTCGCAGTGTCAACGCCGGCATGACGCCGTGAGGACGGAGGAACCCGAACGAGAGAGCTCAGATCCAATCTTGACGATTTGGTGAAGAGAAATAATCGGGAGTATTTGTGAGGGGTGTTTAGCGGGGAAATTACAAAAAGAATTGGAGGGAGACTGAAGGCTTTAGCGGGAAGGTTAATTAAAAATTACTTCCCTAAAGCAGAGTACACACTTAATTATTTGTTTGGAAAGCAAATTTTTTAAGGAAACATTTAGAATAATGAAATAATTGGGAAAAATATATTTTGAATCAGTATGAAATATATCTGCTGCTGAAAATAATATTACTAAAATCTGTTCGTAAAAGGTTATTTCGCTGACTAGCCGAGATAGATGTCTGTGTCACTGCCAATCGTACATGACGGTTGTGATGGTGGGGAGAGTACGTTGTGGACACAAGAACAACAAGTAGTTTATACATACATGCATACATACATACATACATACATAGGGGACCATCATGTTAATCATACAACCAAAATCCAATGCCACCACATATATTCGGCATTTTCCAACTAGCAAACCCTAGGTAACTGATCTAGCTAGCTAACCGTAACCGTCACTCCCGGGCTGCCAACTCACCCGGTCTTCTAGTGCGAGGACAACGCCGATCCATATAATCCAATCCAAGGAAGACCGGATGAACACGCCAAAGTTTCCATCGAAGATGCTGTGGTTTCCACACATATGGGGAGAATAGAGTCATAGCTCATCTATCTCATCATCATCTCTGTCCCAGATCAAGTAGTTTATACACACATAGATAGGGGATCATCATGTTAATCATGTTAAGTATCGTGATTGGATTGGAAATATAGGATAGCCGGATGCGTCGGACACACCGGCTGCGTCGTGCTCGCCAGCTGCCTCAGCTCGGGCGCGACTGCTGTGTTGGTCACTCGAGCCTCGTTCGCACGTCGACCAACGCCAACCGTCGTAGCCGGCTTCATCTCGGACTCCGCCGCCACCGCGCCGCCACCAAGCGGCATCCCCGACCTCGCGCGGGTCCGCCCGCCCGCCCGCGATCCGCCTCATCTACGCCGTGCGACCGATTTGGCCTGTCGGTGGCGCGCGCCTCCGCAGGTCCCATGAAGACTCTCCCGAGTACAGTGCGCCCCTCCATCGATCGAGCATCAGGCTGCCACCGCCCCGTGGTTCCCCCACGGCTGCACCGGCTCGCGCGCCGCCGCTGCATCACCCCTTCGGGTTATAGCCTCACGCCACATTGTCCCGACGGCTGCATCGACCCTCGCGCTGCCGCTGCATCGCCCCTTCGGGTCGTACTGCGTGTGGCATGCGGTCAACACTGCTGCCCTGAGGTGTTCACACCAATATATTTGGCATTTCCCAACGAGCAAACCCTAGCTAACCGATTTGGCTAGCTAACCGTAACCAGCGCTCCTGGGCTACCAACTCACCGGGGCTTCTAGTGTGAGGACGATGCCGATCCAACATAATCCAATGCCACCACATATATTCGGCATTTTCCAACTAGCAAACCCTAGCTAACTGATCTAGCTATCTAACCGTAACTAGCGCTCCCGAGCTACCAACTCACCGGTGCTTCTAGTGCGAGGACGACACCAATCCAATATAATCCAATCCAAGGAAGACCCGACGGTCTGGACTCGGATGGAGATTCATTTTTAGAGAAAGAGGTATGTCTAGTTATCTACATAAACCATGTTTGAATTGAATTTGTGCACTCATCGGAAGGTCCTGATAGAGAATACACTTTGACCCCTGTTATCCTTGTGTGTAGTTTCAAGATTTGAACTCAGAATTTCGAATCTACCAAATTTGAACGAGCAAGTCTATCGTAACTTTTGAATTTCACTTTCAATTCTGCAAACAGATTGGAAAACGGTCAAAACTCTCGCAGATCCTATTTTAATTATAAAAATGATCATCATATATTATTGAATTGTTCAATGCGTATTAAAAAATGTCCATTTTGTATTTAAATTTTGTTCATCGTATTTTAAGAAATTGTTCACCTTGCATTATAAAAATGTTCATCGTGTATTACAAAAATGTTCATCGTATATTAGAAAATGTTCATTTTGTATTTATGTTTTGTTCATCATATATTAAAAAATTGTTCAATGTATACTATTAAATGTTGATTCTGTGTATTTTTTCAGTATTCTTTTTACAAAAAAGTTCACTGTATTTTAAAATTTGGTTCACAGTATATAATAAAAATGTTGAATGTTTTCTTATAATGTTCGAGGTTGCTAACTCGGATGGCTAGCCTAGCTTTTTTTTAGACGGATGGCGCCTAGCTAGAATCTAGCATCAGGTCGAGGGTTCGATCCCAAGCGTGCGCTCCTTCTTTTTTTAAGAATTTTCGCTCACTGTGTGATAATTGGGCCGGGCCGTGTGCGCGTTGCTTCAGAGAAGCCGCGACGATCGGACGTATAGTTCGACCACGCGTGGGCTTCTCTTCTCCTTCTTTCCAATTCGACCATGCGTCTGCCACCCTCCATTGGGAAAAAGTCCAAAACAAACCTTGAACTTGTAGACCAAAGCTAAATTGAACCTTGAACTCGCAATTCCGGAAATCAGCACACCAAACTCTCTAATCCCGGTCTATTTTCAACCTTGAGAGCATTGCCAAACAGGGAATATCGACGTGGCTTGTCGAATCCTGGATTGTTGACTCCAGTCACGACTGGGCCGGCCCAATAGACGGGAAACAAAAAAAAATTCGTAACACGCAAAGTGAAAATACCGACAAGCGGTCGCGACTGAGACAGCCCAACAGGGAAGCGAGTTTTGTTTTTCTTTTTCGTAATAAGCGAAGTAAAAAATAGCTTTCCGGTGGACTCGAACTTGTGATCAGCCGCTGCTAAACTCTCCAGCTAGCCACTACAACCACTGGCTGATGTGGCTGTACAAAGAGGCCCGAACTATTTATCCACGGACAACAGCGTCGAGATTTGAAAGGTTTTTTAAGGGCAAACAAATATTAAAAACGTGCAGGCCCCAACAATTTTGAAATCTCCGATTTTTTTAAAGGGCGAACACATTTTGAAAGTTCTGAATACATTTCAAAAAATGAACGTTTTTTAGAAACCAAATCAATTTTTAGTGAACACTATTTGAAACATAAATATTTTTTAAAAAATGGGAACAAATTTTAAAAACTCAAGGATTTTTTAAAATGTTTGTATAGTTTTTAAAAATGTTCATTGTCACTTAGTAAATGTAAAATGTGCATTTGACAAAATGTTATTGTGTCACATTTAAAAAAAATGGTTTTGGAATTTCGTATATTATTTGTGTTCAAAAAATATATTCGGTATTTCAAAATTGTTTACAGTTGTTTTAAGAAATGTTTTGATTTTTTTTTTCAAAAAGACGTTAATTTCTGTTCTTATATACTACGCGCTAAATATAATCATTAACAGCCTTCAGGCTGATTGGCTAGGCGAGGCTTCTGCGAGTGCGACATCATGAGTTCAAATATTTTCAAGCTCATTTTTGGCGGCCGCTTATAATTTTGTCGGTCCTAATACCTTCCAATAATCTTTGGCGTTAAACGTTTCAGCACGAAAATTAGGGCAACCGTTCGTTACTTGAGTTGTCGTTGGCTGGTAGAAGACAAGTGGGTTCGTAAAAAAAATTGTTTACTTTCATTACGAAAACTAAAACGAAGTTATTATCATTACGAAATGAAAAAACAAAGAAAAAAACAGACTGAGTGTGCGAGCGACTGCGTTAATGGGCCAGCCCAATTCGTCCTAATGTCCAGCCAACCAGTCAACAATCCTTGCCACCTAACCGAATATCAGCTAAACGCCCTCAAGGTTTAAAATAGACCAGGATCAAATAGTTTGGTGTGCTGATTTCCGGGATTGTAAGTTCAGGGTTCGATTTAGCTTTCGCCTACAAATTCAAGGTTTGTTTTGGATTTTTTCCCCCTCCATTGCGATCTCGCCCTCCTCTGCCTCTCGATCGTCCTCCTCGCCCCTCAGTCCTCCTTCTTAGCGCCGCACCGCCGCGATCCCACACCCTGCGCTGCTGCTGGTCCGCCCGGCCACGGCGCCCAGCTCCCCATTGCCTGCCTGCACGCCCAGCCGTGAGCCGCCAGCGCCAAGATAGGTATGTGCCCAAATCACTTCATGGCAAGATCCTTGCATCTTAATTCTCTCTCAATACCGATTTCCCTATATGCTAAAGAACTAAAATTATTGTTAAACAATCAGGTTGTTGGTTTTGAGCCGTGATCTCCTCACTGTCTCTCTGAATTTCTCTGGTGAAATCTCAACGTACACACACAAGAGGCTGAAGGGGACAGAGAACAGAGACGCAGTCACGAGACAGAGGTTTTGTCAGAGGGCCAGGAGCTCTAAAAATGGATGAACTTTCATCAAATGGATGATTTTTTTTTTTAAATGACGAACTTTTTCCCTTTTTCATGAAACTTTTCTAATTTTTGAACTTTTCTCAGAATTCGTGGTTTTTTCTAATTTATTTTTAAATAATTAATTCTTGGTGTATAATACATCTCTATAAGAAGGGTAAAATAGATCTCGTTTCTGATATTCGACAAGCATGGCAACTCGGTCTGGTGGTTGTGTTGTCATGTTGTTGTCTCTTCAGTGAAGGGTTCTATTCCCAGTAATTTTGCTGCGGGGCCACGGCCCAGGAGGCCCCCATGAAGGTCCGCCGTTAACTATACAAATAGCGTTGCAAACATCTTGTTCTTTTTCGCAACAGTAGGGGATTGTTGCAATATGCTCTACATCGTACCATGGATATGCAACCTGTCGCAGTAAACAATAGTTATTGCAACACGAGGAAATCGAGGCAAAAATATACGCTATTGCGACTAACATATTTTGTTGCAACAGTTAGCCAATATTTTGCAACAATATTTGTAGCTAACACAACGTTACACAACCGTTGCAATATCTTTCCAAATATTACCACGAGTAGCTTTTCTGTTGAAATACCTAGGCTCTATTACAACTAAATGACTGCCTCGCGCAACGAAATTTGTTTGTCGCAATATCCCTACCATATTGCAACGACGATGCAATTTGTTGCAATATAGGGCCTACATTGCAAAAAAATGAGTACTTATCGCGACCAAACTCAGTTGTGGCAATATGTGCATCCTATTACCACAACCAGGGAATTCGTGGTAATATTGCGTTTTATTGCAACAAAAGATAGTTGAAGCAATAATTTTTGTTGCAATAGACCAGAATCCTTGTAGTGTTGGCATGAGGAAAGGCTTTCTTGCTTGGTGCTCTCTTCTGCTTTGGAGAAGGCTGACGCGCCCGAGATTGATATGGCGGACTCACGCTGATGGGCTCCGTCTCGGGGTGGGGTGGTGGAGATGGCTGAGGCGGTGGCGGACTAGCGCTGCGCTGCGTCTCGGGCAGGGTTGGAGTCGGCTGATGCGGTGGCAGACTTGGAGGAGGAGCTTGCTGACACGGCGTACTTGGAGGAGGAGTCGGTGGTCTTGGAAAGACGATGCAATCCTTTCTCCATAGAATGATACGATGTATGGCTTCTTCGAGTGTGCGCTCCTCGTCAGCTCCGGGAATGTTAAGCTCTAGCTCGTAATATCCTGACATCACTTCACCAACCCCGATACAAGCATAGCCAGCTGGAATCGGATTGCAATGGAAGGTTGCTTCAGGGGGATTTGTTAAAGCATAGCTGTTCGCCACCTTCATGGATATGTTCTTCATTTCATGTGTAGCTCACAAGGTGTCGTAGCTTTGATATCATCCACAGGGTATCTATCCAGCAGTGCATCATCGGCCGGGTTGGAACCCACGCTGCTTTTCAGCATAGATGGGACGGTTGTATCCAATGCTGGATCTGCTTACTGCTACCGCTGAGACGCCCTTTCCTGGCTAAGTGAGTCAATCTACTCCTGCTGCCTTATGAAAGCGCGTTCCAACTCCGTGTGCTTTGATTCTTCCAGTTGAAGGCGGTCTGCTTCCTGCTTCCTCTGCTCCTCCTCCAGCTTCCTCTGCTCCCCCTCCTGCTGCTTCTTTCTCGCACGGGTTCTGTAAGTGGCGTTCCAATCCGCAAACCCCTCAAACCACGGAACAACGCCTTTGCCTCGTGTTCGTCCCGGGTGTTCAGGATTCTTCAGGGCGCGCATAAGCTCGTCATTCTCTCTCTCGGGCTTGTACTTCCCCGTTCGAGCATCTTGTATTGCAACAAGTAAAGCGTCGGAGGCTTCTTTAAGACTTGCCCGCTCCATAACCAGCCCTGTCTCTGGGTCCAACTCCCCCCCATGCGCATAAAACCAAGTCCTGCACCTAGGGGGCCAACTCAATGTAACTGGAGTGACCCCTGCAGCAATCATCTGTTCCTCAGCGAGATCCCACTTAGGCCGGCCGACCTGGTATCCACCTGGCCCCAGAGTATGGTGCCACTTTTTTTTTCACAGCATTAATCTTGTTTATTCTCGACCGTTCCTTAGCTTCTTCCGATTCCTTGAACTGCACGAAAGCGTCCCAGTGATCTCTTGCCTTCTCCAGTGTTCCCTTGAATGCTGGAGTCTGCTTTCCTTCTGCTACGTACTTGGCCCATATTCTTTTCTTGTGGTTGTTGAATGCTATCGCCATCTACTTAAGAGCACTCTTCTTGACTTTCTCCCGATCTGCATCTGTCAAATGATCTGGTAGGGTGAAATGTGACATGAGCGATTCCCAAAGCAGATCTTTTGCTCTTCCGTCGACAAAAGTAACTCCTTGATCTCCCTTTGCTGGCTTATTCCATTCTTGAACGGAGATCGGGATTTGGTCCCTGACAATAATTCCGCATTGACGAGTAAATTTGTCCGCATTCTTTTTAGGAGCAAGCGGTTCACCATTTGATTTGATGGCATCGATGTTATACTTTATGCCAGCCTGCAACCTTTTAGCCGGGCCTCGTACTTCCTTGCTTGTAGAAGATTTGCTCGATCCGGAGGGCTAAAGGAAGAAAGAACGATTCGTTAATATATATATATGTATATACAAATCAATTAATACATGTAATGATCATCAGAGGCCTTATATATATATATATATATATATATATATATATATATATATATATATATATATATATATATATACCTCGCCGGTCTTTGTTATTTGAAGAACATTTCCTTCGTCATCATTGTTGTGGCCTTCTTCTCTTCGTTCGTCTTCATCAAATATTAATACTCCCTCACCGGAATTGTTTAGATATTGCGAGCCGTCATCTTCAGGTTCATTCTCATCTGGGCTCGGGGAGCGTATGATGTTGAACATGGTCTCTTCTCCGTCTCTGCCGGTATTGTCCATAGCTTATATTAACTAATCTAGAAGAAAGACAAAACAATTTAGTATTCAAATTAGAATGCAATCAATAAGGAAAAACTGAATCATAGTAGATAATATGCATCTCGAATAATATCACTAATACATCTCGAATAATTCAGATAATATGCATCATCGAATATAATCTCGAATGCATCGTCTCCAATATTATCGAATATAATCTCGAATACATCTCGAGTATTAATTATTACTAATACATCTCAAATATTATCATATAACATCACTAGCTAATACAGATCGAGTATTATCGAAGAATCTAGTTCACTCGCGGTTCCTGAGGCGTGGGCGGTGGACACCCAAAGAGAAGGAATGACGTACCACCTCCCTAACACGGTGACGCACCAACTCCGGCGGGGCCGGCTGCCTCCGCACCGAAAGTGGCCCACACGAACGCCACCAAAGAAGCTCCGGGTCGACGACGAGAGCCTGATTCCTCACCAAGCTGCGCGCCCCAGAAGGTTGCACCTCCCAGTGACAGCCCGGCAGAGCCCAATCCCGGACATGGCGCCTCTCAAGCAGGTTGTCGCCACCGAGACGACAACGAGGATGCGGGCCGGGCATCGTCGACGCCAAAAATGTTTCTATGCAAATTTAACATTTTTTAAATGCTTGATTATGATTTTTGTAATTCTTGTTCACTTGATTTTGCAAATACATGATTTTTTTTTCAAAAATACAACATTAAGATATTAACATTAAAATATTTTTAATACATGGTCAACTTTCTATGCAAATTTTTTCTATGCTTGGTCAAAATTCCTTCCATATATACTATGATACAACATTAAATGTATAAAAAACTAAAAAACTAAAAAAACTAAAAAAATCTCTGTACTATACTATACAAATTATTTCTATGCAACTTTTTCAGAAAACAGAAAAACCAGAAAAATCCCTATACATATACATATATACTAATTAATTAAGCATCTAATTAAAACATCTAGTGCAAAAAAAATCGCCGGAGATCGAGGGGGCTGTGAGCTCATAGCTGGCGAGGTAGGCGACGGCGAGGTAGGCAATGGCGAGGTCGAGGCCGGCGTGGCTCGATCGGGGAGGAGGGCGCGGGCGGCGTTGACGGGGCGGCCGGCGTGGGCGTCGTCGGGGAGGATGCGCGGGCAGCGTCGGGGAGGAGGGCGCGGCCGGCGTCGACGGGGCGGCCAGCGCGGGCGGCTTCGGGCAGGAGGCGCGGGCGGCGTCGGGGAGGAGGGCGAGGGCGGCGTCGACGGGGCGGCCAGCGCGGGCAGCATCGGGGAGGAGGCGCGGGCGACGTCGGGGACAAGGGCGCGGGCGGCATCGACAGGGCGGCCGGCGCGGGCGGCGTCAGGGAGGAGGTGCGGGCGGCGTCGGGGAGGAGGCGCGGGCAGCGTCGGGGAGGAGGCGCGGGCGGCCGGCGTTGGGGGCGGCGACGATCTCCGGCGTCGGGGGAGGCGGCGGTGTCGGGGCAGACGACGGCGCACAACAGCCTGGCGGCGTCTCTGTGTGGTTCGGCGTCGAGAGAATGGAGAAGAACTTTGAAGTGGCCGGTTATATACAAAACCCTTTAGTCCCGGTTGGTGGCTCAGACCAGGACTAAAGGGGGTCTTTAGTCCCGGTTGGAGCCACCAACCGGTACTAAAGGTGAATTTTCACAAGGCCAAGCGGCGGGAAGCCAGGCCTTTAGTCCCGGTTGGTGGCTCCAACCGGGACCCCCTTTAGTCCCGGTTGGAGCCACCAACTGGAACTAAAGGTCTGGTGCTCGCGGGGGCACGGTGCAGGGCAAGTTTAGTCCCACCTCGCTTGGCGAGAGGCGCCCGCACCAGTTTATAAGCCCCGCCGCGGCATCTCCTTCGAGCTCCTCTCTAAAGCAGGCCTTGTGGGCCTACTGAACCTGTCCTGCCCAGTGGTCCCTACTGGGCCATGCAGGCCTGCATCCTGACCCAACTAGTAGTTGGGTTTCTAGTCGTATGCAGGCCGTGGCGGCCCAATAGGTGGGTTTTTTTAATTTATTTATTTTCCAGTTTTTTTTGTTTTCTGCTTTATTTATTTTCTTTTGTTTCTGAGTTGTTTTTTGCTTTATTAGAGTTTTTGAGTGAACCTTTTTGCTTTAGGTCACAAAAATTATAAACTTTATGTTAGTGCCAATAGTTTTCAAATTTAAATAGTTTAAATTTGAATTATTTGAAATTTGTGTGAATCACTAGTTTCTGAATAACTTTACTTTAAAAATAGATTTTTGAGTGATTCTTTTTCCTGCTGTTTAATATTAGTGTGTTTTATCATTATATTCAATTTGGTGATTTTTAGGTTATTTTAAATGTGTGTTTTTAATCAAAAACAGATTATGTTTAGCTCTTTTTATTTTATAGCTCAAAAAATTCATTAAATGCATGTAAAATAGCGAATAAAGTAAGAAAGGGTTGAAAATTGATGATGTGGCTTTGAATGGTGCATGTTGAACTCACAAAAAGTCTAGAGTTGAAATAAGTTAAAAAAATGAAATGCCTTTTTAACAGACGAGTTTTCGTCCGAAAGCCTGGTACTTCGAAAGAGATTGTACAGTTTGTACACGAAGTGCATCCAGTTTTTGCCGTAACCCTCTCAACTTTTTAGCACATACTATGTGGGTGAAATGATGATACCATGCCAACTTTCAACCTTTTCAGAGTTCACTTGTAGTGCTTTTCAATTTCAGCGTCATTTAGCTAAAAAAATTAGTAAAATGCATGAAAAACAGACGATTTGTCATTCCGTACCGCGGGTCTTCCTTCAAGCCGCCTCCTGACAGATTGACCCATTTGCAGCCAAACAAAGGGACCTTCAATTCACGTCCATAGTCAAGTTCCCATATCTCCTCTATGTAACCATAATATGTGTCCGTTGGCCTATTAGTGTTTGCTGCATCAAAGCAGACACCACTGTTTTGGTTGGTGCTCTTTTTATCTTGGGCGATCATGTAAAATGTATTCCCATTTATTTCGTACCCTTTGAAAGTCAATATAGTCGAAGATGGTGACTTGGACAACAAGTACAACTCATCTGCAATAGTGTTGTCATGCATGAGACATGTCTGCAACCAACCGCCAAAAGTCCCCGTGTATTCACATGTAATCAAGTCGTCAGACTGCTCCGGATGTTTGGAGCATAGAATATTCTTGTGTTCGTCGATATACGGAGCTACCAAGCTGGAATTTTGTAGAACTGTGTAGTGTGCTTGCGCCCAAGAATGCCCGCCCATACATATTACTTGGTCCTTTCCTAGCGTGCCTTTTCCACCAAGTCTGTCCTCATGCCGCGATTGGGGAACACCAATCGGCTTAAGGTCAGGAATAAAGTCAACACAAAACTCAACGACATCCTCTGTTTCATGGCCCTTGGAGATGCTTCCTTCAGGCCTAGCACGGTTATGAACATATTTCTTTAAGAGTTCCATGAACCTCTCAAAGGGGCACATATTGTGTAAAAATACAGGACCCATAATGGCAATCTCTTCGACTAGGTGAACTAGGACATGCGTCATGATATTGAAGAAGGATGGTGGAAACACCAACTCGAAACTGACAAGACATTGCACCAAATCATTCTGTAACCTTGGTAGGATTTTTGGATCGATTACCTTCTGAGAGATTGCATTGAGGAATGCACATAGCTTCACAATGGCTAATCGAACATTGTCCGGTAGAAGCCCCCTCAATGCAACCGGAAGCAGTTGCATCATAATCATGTGGCGGTCATGGGACTTTAGGTTCTAGAACTTTTTCTCTGCCATATTTATTATTCCCTTTCTATTCGACAAGAAGCCAGACAGGACCTTCATATTGAGCAGGCATTGAAAAAAGATTTCCTTCTCTTCTTTGGTAAGAGCGTAGCTGGTAGGACCCTGATACTGCTTTGGATGCATGCCATCTTTTTCGTGCATACGTTACTGGTCCTCCCGTGCCTCCGGTGTATCTTTTGCCTTCCCATACACGGCCAAGAAGCCTAGCAGGTTCAAGCAAAGATTCTTCGTCACATGCATCACGTTGATTACAGAGCAGACCTCTAGTTCTTTCCAATATGGTAGGTCCCAAAATATTGATTTCTTCTTCCACATGGGTGCATGTCCTTTAGCGTCATTCGGAACAAATTGTCCGCTAGGACACTTTCCAAAGATTACTTTTAAATCCTTGACCATATCAAGTATATCATGACCAGTACGGTGGCGGGGCTTCTTCCGGTGATCTGCCTCATCTTTGAAATGCTTGCCTTTCTTTCTTAAGACATGATTGATCAGAAGAAATCAAAGATGTCCCAGGTACACATTCTTCTTACATTTATCCAAATATATACTGTCGGTATCATCTAAACAGTGCGTGCATGCGTGGTATCCCTTGTTTGTCTGTCCCGAAAGGTTACTAAGAGCAGGCCAATCTTTGATGGTTACAAACACCAATGCTCGCAGGTCAAATTCCTGCTGTTTGTGCTCATCCCACACACGTACACCTTTTTTGTCCCACAGCTATAAAAGTTCTTCAACTAATGGCCTTAGGTACACATCAATGTCGTTGCCAGGTTGCTTGGGGACTTGGATGAGCGCTGGCATCATAATGAACTTCCGCTTCATGCACAACCAAGGAGGAAGGTTATAGATACATAGAGTAACAGGCCAGGTGCTATGATTGCTGCTCTACTCCCGAAAAGGATTAATGCCATCTGCACTTAAACCAAACCATACGTTCCTTGCGTCATCTGCAAAGTCCTTCCACTTTCTCTCGATTTTTCTCCACTGCGACCCGTCAGCGGGTACTCTCAACTTCCTGTCTTTCTTATTGTCTTCTTTGTGCCATCGCATCAACTTGGCATTCTCTTTGTTTTGGAACAAACGTTTGAACCGTGGTATTACAGGAGCATACCACATCACATTGGCAGGTATCTTCTTCCTGGGGTGCTCGCCCTGAACATCACCAGGGTCATTAAGCCTGGTACTTATAGCGCAATGCACTACATACCGGGCATGAATTCAAATCCTTGTACTCACCGCGGTAGAGGATGCAGTCATTAGGGCATTCATGTATCTTCTGCACCTCTAATCCTAGAGGGCAGACAACCTTCTTTGCTTCGTACATACTATCGGGCAATTCATTGTCCTTTTGAAGCATCTTCTTTAACATTATCAGCAACTTTTCAAATCCCTTGTCAGATACACCATTCTCTGCCTTCCATTGCAGCAATTCTAGTGTGGTACTCAGCTTTTTCTTGTCATCTTCGCAATTTGGGTACAACAATTTCTTGTGATCCTCTAACATGCGCTGCAACTTCAGCTTCTCCTTTTCACTTGCGCAGTTTCTCTTTGCATCGGCAATGGCCCGACCAAGATCATTAGCGGGCTCATCTGATGCCTCTTCTTTAGCTTCTTCCCCCATTGTCAGCTCAGCTTCTCCCCCCATTTTTGTACCATCTTATTAAGGGAACCCATGGCCAGGATAGCTGTCATCCTCCTCTTCTTTTTCATTCTCTTCCATTAGGACCCCTCTTTCTCCGTGCTTGGTCCAACAGTTATAGCCGAACATGAAACTGGACGTAAATAGGTGGACGTGAATGGTTCTTGAGTTAGAGTAATTGTGATCATTCTTACAGATAGCACATGGACAACACATAAAACCATCCGCCTGCTTGTTTGCCTCAGCCGCAACCAGAAAAGTACGCACGCCATTGCTACTTCTTGAGCTTGCGTTGGTTTTTCCCTTGAAGAGGAAAGGGTGGTGCAGCAAAGTAGAGATAAGTATTTCCCTCAGATTTGAGAACCAAGGTATCAATCCAGTAGGAGGTACAAGCAAGTCCCCAATCTATGCACCTGCACAAAAAATCAAACACTTGCACCCAACGCGATAAAGGGGTTGTCAATCCCTTCATGGTCACTTGCAAGGATGAGATCTGATAGAGATAGATATAAAAGATTACTAAAACGATAAAATAAAATAAAAGTAAATAAATTGCAGCAAAGTATTTTTGGGTTTTTTGGTTTATAGATCTGAAAATATATAATGTAAAATAGACCCGGGGGCCATAGGTTTCACTAGAGGCTTCTCTCTTGAAGGAAAATAATATGGTGGGTGAACAAATTTCTGTCGAGCAATTGATAGAAAAGCGCATAGTTATGATGATATCCAAGGCAATGATTACGCATATAGGCATCACGTCCGTGTCAAGTAGACCAAAACGATTCTGCATCTACTACTATTACTCCACACATCGACCGACTCCTACCTGCATCTAGAGTATTAAGTTCATGAAGAACAGAGTAACACATTAAGTAAGATGACATGATGTAGAGGGATGAACTCAAGCAATATGATGAAAACCCCATCTTTTTATCCTCAATGGCAACAATACAAATACGTGCGTCGCTACCCCTACTTTGTCACTGGGTGAGGACACCGCAAGATTGAACCCAAAACTAAGCACGTCTCCCTTTGCAAGAATTACCAATCTAGTTGGCCAAACCAAACCAATAACTCGAAGAGAATTACAAAGATATGAAATCATGCATATAAGAATTCGTAGAAGATTCAAATAATATTCATAGATAATCTGATCATAAATCCACAATTCATCGGATCTCGACAAACACACCGCAAAAGAGTATTACATCGGATAGATCTCCATGAAGATCATGGAGAACATGGTATTGAAGATCATAGAGAGATAAGAAGCCATCTAACTACTAGCTATGGACCCGTAGGTCTGAGGTAAACTACTCACGCTTCATCGGAAGGGCAATGGTGTTGATGTAGAAGCCCTCCGTGACCGAATCCCCCTCCGGCAGATCAACGGAAAAGGCCCCAAGATGGGATCTCACGGGAACAGAGGCTTGCGGCGGCGGAAAAGTTTTTTTGGGGATGCCTTTGTTGATGAGGGAATATTTGGGAATATATAGGCCAAGAATTAGGGTTGGAGGACCTCCAGGGGGGCCACAAGCCAGGGGGCGCGCCCTGGCGGTTGTCGTCGCCTCGTAGGTCTTCTGACCCTCTCTCCAAGTTTCATAGGTGTCTTCTGGTCCAAGAAAAATCATCGCGAAAGTTTTATTTCGTTTGGACTCCGTTTGATATTCCTTTTCTCTAAAACTCAAAAACAAGGAAAAATCAGAAACTGGCACTGGGCTCTAGGTTAATAGGTTAGTCCCAAAATAATATAAAATAGCATATTAATGCATATAAAACATCCAAAATAGATAATATAATAGCATGGAACAATCAAAAATTATAGATACGTCGGAGACGTATCAAGCATCCCCAAGCTTAATTCCTGCTCGTCCTCAAGTAGGTAAATGATAAAAACAGAATTTTTGATGTGGAATGCTACCTAAAATATTCATCCATGTAATTTTATTTATTGTGGCATGAATGTTCAGATCCATAAGATTCAAAACAAAAGTTTAATATTGACATAAAAACAATAATACTTCTAGCATACTAACAAAGCAATCATGTCTTCTCAAAATAACATGGCCAAAGAAAGCTATCCCTACAAAATCATATAGTCTGGCTATGCTCCATCTTCATCACACAAAGTATTAAATCATGCACAACCCTGGTTTTAGCCAAGAAATTGTTTCACACTTTTGTATTCTCAAACCTTTTCAACTTTCACGCAATAGATGAGCGTGAGCCATGGATATAACACTATAGGTGGAATAGAATATGGTGGTTGTGGAGAAGACAAAAAGAAGGAGATAGTCTCACACCAACTAGGCGTATCAACGGTCTATGGAGATGCCCATCAATAGATATCAATGTGAGTGAGTAGGGATTGCCATGCAACGGACGCACTAGAGCTATAAGTGTATGAAAGCTCAAAAAGAAACTAAGTGGGTGTGCATCCAACTCGCTTGCTCACGAAGACCTAGGGCAATTTGAGGAAGCCCATCATTGGAATATACAAGCCAAGTACTATAATGAAAAATTCCCACTAGTATATGAAAGTGACAACATAGGAGACTCTCTATCATGAAAATCATGGTGCTACTTTGAAGCGCAAGTGTGGTAAAGGATAGTAACATTGTGCCTTCTCTCTTTTCTCTCATTTTTTTTGGTGGGCTTCTTTGGCCTCTTTTTTTTATTTGGGCTTCTTTGGCCTCTTTTATTTTTTTGTAAAGTTCGGAGACTCATCCCAACTTGTGAGGGATTCATAGCTTCCATCATCCTTTCCTCACATGGGACGATGCTCTAATAATGATGATCATCACACTTTTATTTACTTACAACTCAAGAATTTCAACTCGATACTTAGAAAAAAATATGACTCTATATGAATGCCTCCGGCGGTGTACTAGGATGTGCAAAGATCTAGCGTAGCCATGAAAAATCATGCTAGCTATCTTACGATCATGCAAAGCAATATGACAATGATGGTGCGTGTCTTAATAAGCGGAACAGTGGAAGTTGCATGGAAATATATCTCGGAATGGCTATGGAAATGCCATAATAGTTAGGTATGGTGGCTGTTTTGAAGAAGGGTATATGGTGGGTTTAATGCACCGGCGAAAGTTGCGCGGTACTAGAGTGGCTAGCAAAGGTGGAAGGGTGAGAGTGCGTATAATCCATGGACTCAACATTAGTCATAAAGAACTCGCATACTTATTGCAAAAGTCTATTAGCCATCGAAACAAAGTATTAGACGCATGCCCCTAGGGGAAGGGTTGGCAAGAGTTAACCATCGCGCGATCCCGACCTCCACACAAAGGATGGCAATCAGTAAATAAATCATGCTCCGACTTCATCACATAACGGTTCACCATACGTGCATGCTACGGGAATCATAAACTTTAACACAAGTATTTCTACCAATCCAAAATTACTCACTAGCATGACTCTAATATCACCATCTTTATATCTCAAAACAATATGCAAGGAATCAAACTTCTCATAGTATTCAATGCACTTTATATGAAAGTTTTTATTATATCCCTCTTGGATGCCCATTATATTAGGACTAATTTCATAACCTAAGCCAATTACCATGTTGTTTAGAGACTCTCAAAATAATATAAGTGAAGCAAGAGAGTTCATTAATTTCTATAAAATAAAACCACCACTGTGCTCTAAAAAGATATAAGTGAAGTACTAGAGCATATTGCCTAGCTCAAAAGATATAAGTGAGGCACAAAGAGTATTCTAATAAATTCACGATTCATGCGTGTCCCTCTCAAAAAGATGTGTGCACCAAGGATGATTGTCGCAAACAAAAAAGCAAAGACTCATATCATACAAGACGCTCCAAGCAGAACACATATCATGTGGTGAATAAAAATATAGCCTCAAGTAAATTTACCGATGGATTGAAGACGAAAGAGTGGATGCCTTCCGGGGCATCCCCAAGCTTAGGTTTTTGGTATCCTTGAATATTAACTTGGGGTGCCCTGGTCATCCCCAATCTTAGGCTCTTGCCACTCTTTATTCCATAGTCCATCAAATCTTTACCCAAAACTTGAAAACTTCAGAACACAAAACTCAACAGAAAACTCATGATATCCGTTAGTATAAGAAAATAAATCACCACTTTTGGTACTGTTGTGAACTCATTCTTTATGTATATTGGTGTAATATCTACTGTATTTCAACTTCTCCATGGTTCATACCCCCCCATACTACCCATAGATTCATCAAAATAAGCAAAAAACACATAGAAAACAGAATTTGTCAAAAACAGAACAGTCTGTAGTAATCTATAAACTTCGCATACTTCTGTAAATATAAAAATTCTGAAAAATTAGGAAAATCTTGGAAATTTGTATATCAATCTTGTGTCAAAAATTCAGATCCAATTGACGCTTCTGTGATTTTATAATATTGTTCTACTGGGCGCAAAAGTTTCTGTTTTTCAGCAAGATCAAATCAACTATCACCGTAGACCATCCCAAAGGTCTTACTTGGCTCAAACACTAATTAAAACACTAAAACACAATTACTACAGAGGTAATAATGTGTAATTTATTCAATAACAGAAACTAAAACAAAAAACAAAAAAATAAAATTGGGTTGCCTCCCAACAAGCGCTATTGTTTAACGCCCCTAGCTAGGCATAACGCAATAAATCTAGGTATTATCATCTTTGGTATGCAATCCATAAGTAGCTCTCATAATAGATTCATATGGTAACTTAATATTATTTCTTGGAAAGTGTTCCATGCCCTTCCTTAACGGAAACTGAAATGTAATGTTTCCTTCTTTCATATCAATAATTGCACCAATCGTTCTAAGGAAAGGTCTACCAAGAATAATAGGACATGTAGGATTGCAATCTATATCAAGAACAATGAAATCTAGTGGCACATAATTCCTATTTGCAACAATAAGAACATTATTAATCCTTCCCATTGGTTTTTTAATAGTGGAATCCGCTAGATGCAAGTTTAAAGAGCAATCATCAAATTCACGGAAACATAGCACATCACATAAAGTTTTCGGAATCGTGGAAACACTAGCACCCAAATCACACAAAGCATGGCACTCATAATCTTCAATTTTAATCTTAATAGTAGGTTCCCACTCATCATAAATCTTTCTAGGTATAGAAACCTCCAACTCATGTTTTTCTTCAAAAGATTTCATCATAGCATCAACGATATGTTTAGTAAAAGCTTTATTTTGATTATAAGCATGAGGAGAATTCAACATGGATTGCAACAAGGAAATACAATCTATCAAAGAACAGTTATCATAATTAAAGTCCTTGAAATCCAAAAGAGTGGGTTCATTGCTATTTAAAGTTTTGACCTCTTCAATCCCACTTTTATCAATTTTTGCATTAAGATTTATAAACTCCGAATCATTGGGACACCTTTTAACTAAAGTTGACTTATCTCTAGTCCCATATTTATCAAGATTTATATTAGAAAACAAATATTCAATAGGAGTCACATCAATCACTTTAAGATGTTCATCATTATTCTCACGAGAACATACTTTTTCAAGCCATTCACGCTTAGGACGCATTCTAGCGGTTATTTCTGTACATTCATCAATAGAAATTCTCATAGCTTTTAAAGACTCATTAATATCATGCTTGGGTGGAATAGATCTAATTTTCAAAGAATCAATCTCAAGCGAAATTCTATCAATGTTCCTAGCCAAATCATCAATCTTGAGCAATTTTTCTTCAATCATAGCATTGAAAACCTTTTGCAAACTAATAAATTCTTTAATGTTATTCTCAAGATCAGAGGGCATCTTATTATAATTTCCATAAGAATTGTTGTAAGAATTACCATAATTGTTAGAGGAATTACTAGGAAATAGCCTAGGGTTGAAATTACCTCTATACGCATTATTACCAAAATTGTTCCTACCTACTAAATTCACATCCATAGATTCATTATTATTTCCAATCAAAGAAGACAAAGGCATGTCATTAGGATCAATAGGAGCACTCTTACTAGCAAACAATTTCATTAATTCATCCATCTTTTCACTCAAAGTATTTATTTTTTCAATTGCATGCACTTTTTTACTAGTAGAAGATCTTTCGGTATGCCGTTGAGAATAATTTGTCATAATATTATCTAGGAGTGTAGTAGCTTCTCCTAATGTGATTTCCATAAAAGTACCACCCGCGGCAGAATCTAAAAGATTTCTAGATGCAAAATTCAATCCCGCATAAAACATTTGTATAATCATCCATAAACTCAAACCATGCGCGGGACAATTTCTAATCATTAATTTCATCCTCTCCCAAGATTGTGCAACATACTCATGATCAAGTTGCTTAAAATTCATTATATCGTTCCTAAGGGAGATGATCTTAGCGGGCGGAAAGTACTTGGAAATAAAAGCATCTTTACACTAATTCCATGAATCAATACTATTTTTAGGCAAAGATGAAAACCAACTTTTAGCACGATCTCATAGTGAGAATGGAAATAGCTTCAATTTAACAATATCATTATCCACATCTTTCTTCTTTTGCATATCACACAATTCAATGAAAGTATTTAGATGGGATGCGGCATCTTCACTAGGAAGGCCAGAAAATTGTTCTTTCATAACAAGATTTAGCAAAGCGGCATTAATTTCATAAGATTCCGCACTAGTGGCAGGAGCAATCGGAGTATGAATAAAATCATTATTATTAGTGTTGGAGAAGTCACACAACTTGGTATTCTCTTGAGACATCATGACAAAGCAAGCAATCTAGCACACAAGCAAACAAAAAGCAAACGAAAAGACGAAGGGAAGAAGGGCAAATAAAAAGGCAAATCTTTTTTTGTTTTTTCTGAAAATCGTTTTAGAAGTGGGGGAGAGGAAAACAAGAGTCAAATGGCAAATAATGTAAATGCAAGAGATGAGTTTATGATGGGTACTTGGTAGGCTTGATGTAGACCTCCCCGGCAACGGCGCTAGAAATTGGCAAGTTGACAGGAGAGTTCTTGTCTTGACTTGCTATGAATCCTCCCCAGCAACGGCACCAGAAATTCTTCCTGCTACTTCTTGAGCTTGCGTTGGTTTTTCCCTTGAAGAGGAAAGGGTGATGTAGCAAAGTAGAGATAAGTATTTCCCTTAGTTTTGAGAACCAAGGTATCAATCCAGTAGGAGGTACAAGCAAGTCCCCAATCTATGCACCTGCACAAACAATCAAACACTTGCACCCAACGCGATAAAGTGGTTGTCAATCCCTTCACAGTCACTTGCAAGGATGAGATCTGATAGAGATAGATATAAAAGATTACTAAAACGATAAAATAAAATAAAAGTAAATAAATTGCAGAAAAGTATTTTTGGGTTTTTTGGTTTATAGATCTGAAAATATATAATGGAAAATAGACCCAGGAGCCATAGGTTTCACTAGAGGCTTCTCTCTTGAAGGAAAATAATACGGTGGGTGAACAAATTACTATCGAGCAATTGATAGAAAAGCGCATAGTTATGATGATATCTAAGGCAATGATTATGCATATAGGCATCACGTCCGTGTCAAGTAGACCAAAATGATTCTGCATCTACTACTATTACTCCACACATCGACCGACTCCTGCCTGCATCTAGAGTATTAAGTTCATGAAGAACAGAGTAATGCATTAAGTAAGATGACATGATGTAGAGGGATGAACTCAAGCAATATGATGAAAACCCCATCTTTTTATCCTCGATGGCAACAATACAAATACGTGCCTTGCTAACCCTACTTTGTCACTGGGTGAGGACACCACAAGATTGAACCCAAAACTAAGCACCTCTCCCATTGCAAGAATCACCAATCTAGTTGACCAAACCAAACCAATAACTCAAGAGAATTACAAAGTTATGAAATCATGCATATAAGAATTCAGAGAAGATTCAAATAATTTTCATAGATAATCTGATCATAAATCCACAATTCATCGGATCTTGACAAACACACCGCAAAAGAGTATTACATCGGATAGATCTCCATGAAGATCATGGAGAACATGGTATTGAAGATCATAGAGAGAGAAGATGCCATCTAGCTACTAGCTATGGACCCGTAGGTCTGAGGTAAACTACTCACGCTTCATTGGAAGGGCAATGGTGTTGATGTAGAAGCCCTCCGTGATCGAATCCCCCTCCGGCAGATCACCGAAAAAGGCCCCAAGATGGGATCTCATGGGAACAGAGGCTTGCGGCGGTGGAAAAGTATTTTTGTGGATGCCTCTATTGATGAGGGAATATTTGGGAATATATAGGCCAAGAATTAGGGTTGGAGGACCTCCAGGGGGGCCACAAGCCAGGGGGCGCCCCCCTAGGGCGCGCCCTGGCAGCTTGTCGTCGCCTTGTAGGTCTTCTGACCCTCTCTCCAAGTTTCATAGGTGTCTTCTGGTCCAAGAAAAATCATCACGAAAGTTTTATTCCATTTGGACTCCATTTGATATTCCTTTTTCTGTAAAACTCAAAAACAAGGAAAAACAGAAACTGGCACTGGGCTCTAGGTTAATAGGTTAGTCCCAAAAATAATATAAAATAGCATATTAATGCATATAAAACATCCAAAATAGATAATATAATAGCATGGAACAATCAAAAATTATAGATACGTCGGAGACGTATCAGCCATTAATGAACTGGGGAGAGCATCGGTCATCGTCCATCCATTGCCGGCTCATCTTCATTACACAACACCGAAAAGACCAAATTAATACAAGTTCATACATATAGTTCATACACACTTATTCTCATAAAACAACATACAAACTCTCTAGATGAAGAATTTAAATGCAACAACAAATGTGATCAAGATCGCAACTAAGGTAACAAATGATCCAATAGCATAGTGATACCAAGCCTCTTGATTAACGGCATATTTTTTAAATTTTCTAATCTTGAAGCGCATTGCATCCATCTTGATCTTGTGATCATTGATGACATCGGCAACATACAACTCCAGTTTCATCTTCTCTTCTTCAATTCTTTTCAATTTTTCTTTCAAATACTTGTTTTCTTTTTCAACTAAATTTAACTTCTCGACAAGAGGGTCGGTAGCAATTTCTGGTTCACATACCTCCTAGATAAAAATATCTATGTCAACTTGATGGGCATAATTGTCATAAACATGAAATACAACAAATAGTTATAAAAGAGAGTATATACCACATCCGAATCATAAACCGGATGAGGGCCGACGGGGATGGATATCAAAACCATGCCACTATGTATAACAAACAACCATACAGGTAAGGAAACTATACATGTAACTGTCTAAATCACACAAACACGATTTTTTTAATAAAAAGGATAAGAACAAGAGGCTCACCAAGGTGGTGCCGACGACAGGACGGTGCGGGCGATCGACGGTGGTTAGGACGGGGACGGGAAGGCACTAAGTAAACCACACCTACACATGCAAACTAAGAAGTTAATTTGAGCTCAAATTGCATATAAATTAAATAAACTCCCACATATAATTACTCCCAAACTAAAACCCGCAAATCACTAAACTTATAGAGCGTTGCAAGAGCTAATCTAGCAATGAGAGATGAAAGGACAATGTTGCTAACTTTTGTGAACACTTGGATGGATGGGGTGCCTTCAAATCTTGACAGATTTTGGCAAAAATGGAGGATGAGCTCGAGCAAGAGGGGAAGAACAGAGAGGAGAGGAAAGGGGAAAAATAGAGAGCTTCGGCTCGGGCTGGACGAAGGGTTTATATAGTGACATCTTTAGTCCCGGTTCGAGTCACAAACCCGGACTAAAGGTCTACGTCTAGTCCCGGTCTATGACACGAACCGGGACTAAAGGGGCTCGTGGGGCCCCAGCCTGCCACCATCCTGCCACCACCCCTTTAGTCCCGGTTTGTGTCACAAACCAGGACTAAAGGTTCAACACAAACTGGGACTAGTGATTCCCCTACCCCTAGCCGTTGGAACCGGGACTAATGGTCACATTAGTCCCGGGCCGTAGTCAAACCGGGACTAATGATGCGAACGTAAAGTAGTTTTTCTACTAGTGGTTAGAATTGGCGTCCTGGTGGGTTGATCTTCATCCCATGCAGGCTGTGTTTCTTTAAATATACCTTTGCCCTCAATGTTCTCCACAATGTCCGCTGGGGTGGAAAGGGGGTCAAGGTCCCCAAAGGTCGGATCGTCGTCACCAGCAGTCGAGGCAGGATCATCATCATCATGCATTGGCGATGGTTGGGGGGCCATCTCAGCCTGGTTCAACATTATGTCGGTCTTCGGCCACATCAGATGACACCCTCGACTGTGTCCATGTGTCATGGCTTACTCTGCCCCTCTAGGGATTTCATGCAATAGTCATGTTTCATAGCTCGACCTCACATCATGCCCAGCACATCGTCAGTCGTCACCTTCCTCGTCCTTTCGTAGGCTAGGTTGACTGGCCGGTTAAGAGGGTCTCTCCACTGACTAGCATGGGGAAACCACTCATAAGATGGTCCTTCTTCCTTCCTTATCTTTAGCTGGAAAAACATATGAATATGAACCGTTTAGAAATGTACCTACTAAGGACGGGAAAAATGAAGCGGTCATCGAGTTTACCAGATTTTCGTTGACTAGGTGCAGTTCCGACGTCGGGAAGTAGTGTTCCTTAGTCACCGGATTTTGTCTCATGCGGGCCATGATGAAACAACAATCGCGATGATGTGCCTGATGTTCCAAGAAAGGAACCGGTTTACCCGCGGCAATAAACTCCACGTCTTCCTTGTCCAACTTTGGTTGTTTACCAAGGTAACCACCGCTGCCGAGGTTGTGGTTACCCGGAAACTTTGTTCGCAGCTCCTTAAACTTTTTAGTCTTATTCGTGAAATCATCATTGTTGGTCAATTCAAGAAAGTATGCCTAGTCTGCGGGCTCCAGGTTTGGCCACTTCGGCTTAACCATGTCTCAAAATCTGATTCCACATGCTCTTTCCTTGCTTTATATCTCCATTTATTCAACAACTTATTGAATTTCCTTATGGACCACTTTTTGGCTCTAGCTTTGTCGGCCACCGGTAAGCTATATTTGGTATTCAGTTCTACCAAGAGTGCAGCCTGCTGCTCCGCGGCATCTTCTGACTTTAGATCGGGGCATGTGGTCTGGACGGTCTAGCGTAGGATGCAACCTAGAGTGTTACTGTACCCCTGTGCGGTTTTGAAGGGACTGGCGGGTTTACCCGCCGAGTCCACTCGAGTGATCTCTAGGGTGCCTTCCTGAAGCTCATTTTTCTTCCTAGGCTTCCGTGGCTTTCTAGTCTTCTAACTGCTTGTAGCCCATGGTTGGACGGTTCTTCCTCGCAGTCCAACGTTTCCTCACCGCTAATGGTCGGTTTCTCACGATCCATGCCGTCAGTAGTGGTGTCGTACTGACCCTGCCGACTTGCTTCTTCTTCGGTTGTCCGAGATGGTCTGGTGGAGGAATCAATCTGTTTCCTTTTGCTAAATTGTTACAAAAATCACTGTAAAATCTATAATATTACAATAAAACTAGTAGAATTGTAATAAAAATTTATAAAATAAGTAGAAAAAAATTAAAATCCATGAAAAAATTCGGCATGACCTTTGCTAAAAATTGGACATATTGAGTGCCAGAAATTTGACAAAACATTGTCGAATCAACATTTCACCAAAACGTTGGCACTCATTTTGAATCCCTAAAAAATAAGACAACCCCCCTGGCTCGATGGCCGGTACCACAACCCGTACAATACCCCTCGGCTCGATGTCTGGTACCACAACCCGTAACATATACCCCCACGGCTCGATGGACGGATTATCAAAATACACATGTAGATGACCTAGGATTGCACATATACACATTGCAAGTACATAAGAAAACTGCATTGCGCATATGGAAGTACATGAGCAAAGCAAAAGCACAAAATGCATTAACTTGATGATAGTTTAATTTGAACTAGTTTAACTTGATCATAGTTTACGTTGAACAAACTTCTCTAACTCTCTCTCTCTCTCTCAATTTCTCTAACTCTCTCTCAATTTCATTAATTCTCTCTTTTTTTTTAAATTTCTCTAACTCTTTCTCTCAATCTCTAAATCGTCCTAATAATAACTAATAAAAACTAAACCAAAACATAAACTTCTCTCAATTTATCTCTAATAAGAACTAATAAAAACTAATTATCATTTGCCAACCTAGCAACAAATTAACTGAGCTAGATGTAAAACTAACCTAGCAACTAATTGCAACTAAAAATAATTAAAGAGAAAAAAAGAGGGCAAGGAGGGAGGAGTACCTACCCGAGGATGTTGTAGCCGGTGGAGGGGGCCAGGGGAGTGCTGAGGAGGTCGTCATCGGAGGAGGGTGTAGCCAGAGGGGGGCGGGGAGCACCAAGAAGGTCGTGGCCGGAGGGGACCGGGGGAGCGCCGAGGAGGTCGTCACTGTGAGGGCTCGACCAACGGCAGAAGAGCGTGCGCGGGGATGGCAACGTGCGAGGGTTCGACGACCAGCGCGCGCGGCGATGCGGGAAATAGGGAGGCGCGCATGGGATTTGGGGATTATTTTCCCAAGTCCCGGACCAGGGCATTATACCTAGAGTAAGTTACCAGTGGCGGGCGCGCACCAGGACATGCCACTGGTACCACTGGTAAACATTACCAGTGGCGGGTGTTTTCACACGCCCGCCACTACTATTTTTTGCAATTTTTTAAAATATTAGGGTTTTAGTGTTTTAGGAATAGATTTAGGGTCCATTGTTTTTTTCTATGTTGTAGGTACCTAATTTTAAGATGCATGTAAAACTTGGGCACACTTTTGGGTTAATTTTTTTGACGGCATTAAATGAATTTCTAGGTATTTACCGGAGGTAAATGGTTTTTGATTAAAAAAGTGTAAATGAAGTCTGAAAAAAGAAGAAACTTGGCATGGTTTCATGGCATCATCCCTATAGGATGTGGTAAAAATTTGAGAGAGTTGCAAAACAATTTGGATGTACTTCGCTTAGAAACTGAAGAGTCTCCGGGGAAGAATCAGAGTTTCGAAGGGAAAGTGTCAGGTTTGATGGGGAACTCAATTTTTTTCATCAATTCCCCTTGAAACTTTTTCTCTGTAGAAGATACACCATTACAAGTTCCATATCAAAATTTGGAACTTTTCTGGGTTAATTTTATATATTAGGGCATTTAATGCATTTCTAGCTATTTAGTGGACATAAATGAAATTTGAACTACTTATACATTAAAAAAGGCCCAAAATTGGTACAAAAAACTTATTAAATTCTTGAGTATATATCTTTGTCATATGCAAAAAATTCTTAGAAAAACTACATCTTAATTTGATATGCGACGTGCCTCGAGGCCGTCGTCAGTTTCTAAGTAACCGACATCATAACTTTTTCAAATCTTTTTAAATTTTTAACCACATACTCTCCAAGTCATATAATGACACCATGAAAAGTTTCATAGTTTTCAGACAACTTTTAAATTTTCTGTAAATTCAAAAAATCATTTACCTAAAATTAAGTTTGTGTTTGAATTTTCACATCTACATGTTTGAAATTACCAAACATTAGTTTCATAAGACCAAAATAAATGCTAGCTACCTTCAATTTGATCTTTGTTTCAATTTTTGGAAAAAAATTTAATATAAATTATATCCAATTAAATACAGAGATTTTCACAAAATGCCTTAAAATATAGCAAATGAACCCTAAAATGTTCAAACAATTTTACATACAATTAAAACCCTAGAACCCAAAAATAACCTAAACCCCTAAAAAAGAGAAAAAATACATAAAACATAACCATAGCGGGTGGCACACAGCTAATCTGGCCCAAGTACATCAAAGGAACCCGCCACTGGTACTTTGGGCACACGACTATTATGGCCCAAATCAGGGCCCATATTACCAGTGGCGGGTGGAGAGTGGAGCCCGCCACTGGTATGTGATGTAGCAGTGGCGGGCAGTGTGTTGCACCCGCCACTGGAAACTTTAGCCCACGCCTAACATGGGACCATATTACCAGTGGCAGGTGTGGAGGACCCATCGCCACTTCTATGTTATTACCATTGGCTGGCCGAAGTTTTGGCCTGCCACTGGTATCTGGCAAGATTACGAGTGGCGGGTGCAAAAGCCTGCCCACCACGAGTATGATCCTGCCTATAAACATTCATGCAGTAGTGGAATCTCTCTACCATGTGATACGTCTCAAACGTATCTATAATTTTTGTATGATTCATGCTATATTGCTATCAATTACATACACTTTGGGCATACTTTTTATCAAGTTTTATTGGACTAACATATTAATCAAGTGCCTAGTGCCTATTTCTGTTTTATGCTATTTTTGTAATTTCAGGAAAATCCCTAGAAAAAGTCCGAGAAAAAATGGAACAAAAATAGTTCAGGAAGTTGCACATCAGAAGAGACCCAGGAGCCAAAGCCCAGCACCAGGCGGCCTCCCAGGTGCCTAGATGCCTAGTATAGACGCCCCTAGGCCCAGGGTGTCTATAGGAGGCAACTATGCACTAGTAGAAAACAGGGCTTTCGTTCAAGCTTGATCTACACATTAGTCTCGATCGCATTACGAACCGAGACTAATGTGAGCATTAGTCCCGGTTCGAGCGGCTAGGGCGCCGGTCGGGGCTCGGCAGGCATCAGTTCTGGTTCAAATGGGACCTTTAGTCCCGGTTGGAGACACCAAACAGGACTAAAGGGGTGCGATGCCCTTTAGTCCCGTTTGGTATCTCCAACCGGGACTAAAGGTCCGTCTTCAGTCCCGGTTTTAGGCACCTACCGGGACTACAAATTTGCCTATATATACCCCCGCCCCTGCCCGCCCTCTCCTCTATTTTTTCCTCACATAAGGTGGGAGGTGTGTGCTACTTTGTTATCCCTTCCTATGCACATGAGGTGTTCGATGAAATGCCTGAGAGCATGAGTTCACGCAAAACAAACATGATATGAGGAGCCCGAGCCACACTTAAGCTTTCTCCTCTTTCTTCTCCTCTATTCTTCCTCCAAGCCCGTCCCCATCCCCATCCTCACCACCGTCGATCGCCCGCGCCGATCTCATTGCCGGCACCACCGTGGTGAGCCTCTTGTTCTTATCTTTTTTTAAAAAGAAAAAAAATCTTACTTGTATGATTTAGATAGCTACTTGTATAATTTTATTACTTATATTATTGTTTGTTATTATATAGTGCCATGGTTTTGATATCCGCCCCCGTCGGCTCTCGTCCGGTCTATGATTCGGATGTGGTATATTATCTTTTATAACTATTTGTTTCAATTAGTGTTTATGACAATTATGCCGACCAACTTGACATAGATGTTTTTATCTAGGAGGTATGTGAACCGGAAATTCCAACCGACCCTCTTGTCGAGAGGTTAAATTTAGTTGAAAAAGAAAACAATTATTTGAAAGAAAAATTGAAAAGAATTTAAGAAGAGAAGACAAAATTAGAGTTGCATGTTGCCGATGTCGTCGATCGACACAAGTTCCAGATGGATGCAATGCGCTTGAAGATTAGAAAGATTAGAAAATATGCCATTGATAAAGTGGCTTGGTATCATTATGCTGTTGGATCAATTGTTACCTTAGTTATGATTTTGTTCGCATTTGTTGTTGCATTTAAATGTATTATATAGTTGTATGTTAGTTTCAATGTGTGTTTTAATTAGATGCTCTAGATAGTTGTATGTTGTTTTATGAGAACTATGTATGAACTTTATGTATTTATTTTTGCAGTAATAACATTTGATCACTACTGTACTTTGGTTTTAATGTGATGATGAACTTGTATTAATTTGGTCATTTCTCTATTCATGATGTTCTGTAATGGTTTTTGATATACTTAATTATATAATGCAGATGAACTGGCAATGGATGTATGGTGACCGACACACTTTCGAGTACATTATGGGCCTGCATAATTTTATTGATGTGGCTGAGGCAAACAGTCAGAATGGTTTTAGGTATTGTCCATGTGTTGTCTGTGAGAATACAAAGGATTACTCTTCCGCGAAAACCCTTCACTACCACCTGCTTAAGTCCGGTTTCATGCCCCACTATAATTCTTGGACCAAGCACGGAGAAAGAGGGGTTATGATGGAAGACAATGAAGAAGAAGAGGATGATGACAACTATCCTATGTACCCTGAATACGGTGATACTGCAATGCGGGAAGCTGAAGATCAAGAGGCACCAGATGTGCCCACTGATGATCTTCGCCAGGTCATTGTTGATTCACAGAGAGAATGCGAAAGTGAAAAGGAGAAGTTGAAGTTCGATCACATGTTAGAGGATCACAAAAAATGGTTGTACGCAAATTACGAAGATGGCAACACAAAGCTCGGTACCACACTGGAATTGCTGCAATGGAAGGCAGAGAATGGTTTATCTGACAAGGGATTTGACAAGTTACTGAAAATAATAAAGAAGAAGGTTCCAAAGGATAACGAATTTCCTGACAGTACATACGAAGCAAAGAAGGTTCTATGCCCTCTAGGATTAGAGGTGCAGAAGATACATGCATGCCCTAATGAGTGTATCCTCTACCGCGGTGAGGAGTACGATAATTTGAATGCATGCCTGGTATGTAGTGCATTGCGGTATAAGATCAGATGAGATGACCCTGGTGATGTTGAGGGAGAGCGCCCCAGGAAGAGGGTTCCTGCCAAGGTGATGTGGTATGCTCCTATAATACCATGGTTGAAACGTCTGTTCAGAAACAAAGAGAATGCCAAGTTGTTGAGAGTACCCGCTGATGGGTTGCAGTGGAGAAAAATCAAGAGAAAGTTGCCGGAGTTTGCAGATGATGCAAGGAACTTATGGTTTGGTATAAGTGCAGATGGCATTAATCCTTTTGGGGAGCAGAGCAGCAATCATAGCACCTGGCCTGTGCATGAAGCGGAAGTTCATTATGATGCCATTGCTCATCCAAGGCCCTACGCAACCCGGCAACGACATTGATGTGTACCTAAGGCCATTAGTTGAAGAACTTTTATAGTTGTGGGATATCAAAGATGTACGTGTGTGGGATGAGAACAAACAGTAAGAATTTGACCTACGAGCATTACTGTTTGTAACCATCAATGATTGGCCTGCTCTTAGTAACATTTCAGGACAGACAAACAAGGGATACAATGCATGACGCACTTTTTAGATGAGACTGAAAGTATATATTTGAACAAATGTAAGAAGAATGTGTACCTGGGACATCATCGATTTCTTTCGAGCAAGAATACCTTAAGAAAGAAAGGCAAGCATTTCAAAGGTGAGGCAGATCACCGGAAGAAGCCTGTCCACCGTATTAGTGATGATATATTTGATATGGTCAAGGATTTTAAAGCAATCTTTTTGAAGGGTCCTGGCGGACAATCTGTTCCGAATGACGCTGATGGACACGCACCCATGTGGAAGAAGAAATCTATATTTTGGTAGCTACCCTATTAGAAAGTCCTAGAGGTCCACTCTGCAATCAACGTGATGCACGTGACGAAGAATCTTTGCGTGAACCTACTAGGCTTCTTGGGCGTGTATGGGAAGACAAAAGATACAGTGGAGGCACGGGAGGACCAGCAACGTATGCACGAAAAAGACGGCATGCATCCAAAGCAGTATCAAGGTCCTGCCAGCTATGCTCTTACCAAAGCAGAGAAGGAAATCTTTTTTAAATGCCTGCTCAGTATCAAGGTCCCGTCTGGCTTCTCGTCGAATATAAAGGGAATAATAAATATGGCAGAGAAAAAATTCCAACACCTAAAGTCTCATGACTGCCACATGATTATGACGGAATTGCTTCCGGTTGCATTGAGGGCGCTTCTACAAAAAAATGTTCGATTAGCCATTGTGAAGCTATGTGCATTCCTCAATGCAATTTCTCAGAAGGTAATCGATCCAGAAATCCTATCAAGTTTACAGAGTGATTTGGTCCAATGTCTTGTTAGTTTTGACTTGGTGTTCCCACCATCCTTCTTCAATATTATGACGCACGTCCTAGTTCACCTAGTCGAAGAGATTGCCATTCTGGGTCCTGTATTTCTACACAATATGTTCCCCTTTGAGAGGTTCATGGGAGTCTTAAAGAAATATGTTCATAACCGTGGTAGGCCAGAAGGAAGCATCTCCAAGGGCCATGAAACAGAGGAGGTTATTGAGTTTTGTGTTGGACTTTATTCCTGACCTTAATCTGATTGGTGTTCCTCAATCGCGGCATGAGGGGAGACTGAGTGGAAAAGGCACGCTAGGACCGAAAGCAATAATATGTAGGGACGGGCATTCTTTCACTAAAGGACACTACACAGTTCTACAAAGTTCTACCTATGTGCCCTGTATATCGAGGAACACATGGATATTGTACGCTCCGAGAACCCGGAGCAGTCTGACCCCTAGATTAAACGTACACACATGGCGACTTTTGGCGGTTGGTTGCAAACACATCTCATGAATGACAATGCTGTTGGAGATGAGATATACTTGTTGGCCAAGACACCATCTTCGACTGTATTGACTTTCCAAGGGTACGAGATAAATGGGAATACATTTTACACGATCACCCAAGATAAAAAGAGCACCAACCAAAACAGTGGTGTCCGCTTTGATGCAGCAAACACCAATAGGGAAAAGGACACGTATTATGGTTACATAGAGGAGATATGAGAACTTGACTATGGGCGTGATATTAAGGTCCCTTTGTTCCGGTGCAAATGGGTTAATCTGACAGGAGGCGGGGTAATGGTAGACCCGCAGTACGGAATGACAAAAGTGGATCTCAACAATCTTGGGTACACAGACGAACCATTCGTCCTAGCCAATGATGTGGCATAGGTTTTCTATGTGAAGGACATGTCTACCAAACCAAGAAAAAGAAAAGATAAGGAAGCGAATATATCATATGATGAGCCAAAGCGCCACATAGTTCTTTCAGGGAAAAGAAACATTGGGGGAGTGGAGGACAAGACAGACAAGTCGGAAGATTATGAAAAATTTGATGAAATTCCTCCCTTCACAGTGAAGACTGACCCAAGCATCCTGTTAAATGATGAAGATTATCCATGGTTACGGCGCAATAAGCAAGGGACACATGCGAAGAAAAAGTGAAGAGTTTCTCTCTAGTGAGTTTTCGGACTTATAGCTGGAAAATCCCAAGTTTTGCAAGATTCCACCCCTACTGTGTGGTTTCTCTGATCGGAGGACCCCTTATGCCGAGCCAAGTCCAGATGAGAGGAGTTCTGGTTGCTTTCTGGTGAAACTGAGGACATAGTTATGCTCCACAACTATTCTGATGATGGCTTTGATCTAGAATCACTACAGTTACATGAAGGCGATGTATTAACTGGCAAGATTGGCATCTATTTTAATTTTTTGTAAATGTATGTTTCTTTCCTTGTACAAATATGCAGGCATATCTCATGAACATCTAGGCACCTTTATATTATCTTACATCAGGAGTACAAACCCACATCATGAGTATGTTGGGTTATACCCAAAGGGCTTTAGATTCCGGAAGAAAGATTTTGACAGCATTGACCGCCTTGTGTAATATTTTCAAAAACATATTGACAAACCACCACTTGATGCTGGCCCGTCAATGCGAAATGTTGCGGCAATGGTACCTATGAAAAATAACTTGATAGAAATTTTTGTCACCATCTGATGAAAATCTATATAATCAAACATTGCATTCATATAAGCATTCACTCTAGCAAGCATTCTAGCAATCAAAATACAATCAATGAATAAAGCAAGAAAGAAAACAATAAGAAAAAGCAAATAGAAAACAAAACAAAATACTAAACTAATAACTTAATAGAAAAGAAAATATAACATTATTAGGTTAACAAAAAGTATTTTATAATATTCTTCAATAGCAAAAAAAATCAACTAAAAAGCTTTTATAAAACTCTAGTTATGATCAAAATAATATTAACTTAAAATTATATAAAATTTATCCAACTAAAATTTTCATAAAGTATTTTTTGTTAAAAACTTGAATAGAAAAAAGAATTAAATCAATACATTAAAATAATTTTATAACACCTATTTAAAATATCCTCATGTTGACTAACCGAAACATAATATAATTTGGCAAAAGAATAACAAGAAAACATAAACTAAAATAATTAAAACAAAGGAAAAAGGTATAAAACTAAAAGAAACATAATCTATTTTGATTAAAACACCATTTAAAAGCTTTAAAAATCCATGTTTGTCCCGGTTGGTGGCACCAACCGGGACTAAAGGCCTGACCTTTCACACCCATTTGGCTGCCGAAAACGAGCTTTAGTCCTGGTTGGTGGCTCCGACCGGGACTAAAGGTAGGCCTTTAGTCCCGGTTGGAGCCAGCAACCAGGACTAAAGCTCGAGGTATATTAACCGCGCGCCCCGACCTTCTTCCTCCCCAATCTTCTTTCTCTCGCGCCTCCCCGACGCCGAACCACCGCACGCCGCCGTCAGGCTGCCGCGACGCCCTGCCCCGATGCCCTCGCGGCCGCCCTCGCTGTCGCCCTGCCCCGACGCCCTCGCCGATGCCCTGCCCCGACGCCCCTGCTCCTCGCCTCCTCGCTGTGAGCGCCGCCCCGATCCCCTCCTCCGCCTATCCCCACCTGCTGGCCGACGCCGACCCCGACGCCGCCCGCGCTGTTGGCCGACACCAACTCCGACCCCGAGGCCGCCCGCGTTGCTGGCCGACGCCACCCGCGCTTTGCTGGCCGACGCCGCGCTATTTTTTGTATAAAAAATCAGATTATGTTCATTGATATTACTTTGTGCAATTTTGTGCAATTATCAGATTATGTTCATTGAACAATTACTAAATTATCGAGAAATAGCTCATTGATATTACTTTGTTGAATTTAGAAATAATCTAGAAAAAAGGTTTACATAGGTAATTATCAAAGTTAGAGAAATTTGCAAATTCCGAACCTAAAGAAATTATTACAAAGTTTTCATTTGTGATATTTTTTTCCGAGCGTATGTAATGAATTGTGATATTTTTTTAATATAAATTTCATCTTTTGTATTCATCTTGTATTCATCTTGTATTCATCTTGTGTATTCATCTTGTATTCATCTTGTGTATAAATCTACGCACCACAGACATGATAACATAGGTACAAATATCGTCGTCACTTCGACATGAGGGGGGGATAGTTAAAACATAACCCCGATAACTTCGGTATAACTTCGGTGGAATCATTGCTGATGTCAGAAATTTTGTTTTAAACATGAAGCGTTATGCTCTTTCTTCCATCCATGTTTTAAAAAGAAAGGAGGACTTGAGAGTGAGGGTGATCGAAGGAATTAAGAAATCGTTCGGATCTATTGCTTACGAACCTAATGTTTCATACACCGAGAGAGAAAAAAAGTAGCACACTTGGGAAAAGGTTCAATATTATTTATACTAGCAAACTTGCCCGTGCGTTGCACCGAGAGAGAAAAAAGTAGCACACGCCCACTACTTGTGTCATCAATTATTCTTCTTCCTAACCTCCTGACGGTGGCTGTGTTGTTTCGTTTCATTCCGGTAGAACCGTACCATTTTATTCCAGTCCCCGACGATCGCCGGTGAAGAGTCCTCACCGTTTCATTCTAGTAGAACCGTAACTCCGACCGAGACGTTCTTTATATGCATTTGTTTCGATTTCTCTTGTAGATTATGTTTTGCCATCATCATACATGTTAAAATAAATAAACTTGCTGTTCTGTCCAGAATACTAAAATTGTATAAAATGCATATGAAATAACTTGCAAGTGATTGCAGAAACTATGGATCTGGAACACACCAGAGACGAAGAACAAGAAAACATGTTGGAGGAAATAATCTGCGACGGAGATGATGATATCACCTCACATTTTCTGAACGACTCCGGTGAGGGAATGGACAGCTCCGGTGAGAGAATGGAGCGAGAAGATGACGGCTCCGGTGTTGGAACCTTAATTATTACAAAGTCCGGCGAGGTATATTAATTAAGCCTCTGCTTACTAGATGCATTAATTGATTTGTATATACATATATTAATGCTTCTTTCTTCTTTTAGCCCTCTAGATCGAGCCAATCTTCAATAAAGAAATGAGGCCCGAAAAATAGGTTGGGTGATAATGAAAGGTTCAAGATTGAAGAAGTCAATGCACATGGCAAACTGATTGCTCCCAAGCGGAGCGCAGATGCATTTGTAAGTCAATGCGGAGTTATTGTTAGGGACAACATCCCGATCTCCATTCAAGAATGGAATAAGCCAAAGGCGGACGATGGAGTTACTTATGTCTAGGATAGATGCAAAGAAATGCTTTGGAATATGCTCATGACAAATTTCACCCTACCGCCAGAGGTGGATCCAAATAACCTAGTTATAGAGCAAAAAGTCAAGTCATGGGCTCTTAAGAGGATGGCCGTACAATTCTGCAATTGGAAGAAAAGATTGAACCAAGACTATGTCCAGAAAGACAAGACTCCAACATTCACCGGAGCACATGAGAAGTTAAAAGATCACTCGGACGTATTTGTGAAGTACAAGAAATCGGAAGAAGCTAAGAGAAGGTCAGAAAGAAATAAGATAAATGCTGCAAAGAAAGATTATCGCCATGTTACGGGGTCAGGTGGCTACAAGGTTGCCAGGCCTAAGTGGGAGAAATTTGAGAACGACCTGATTGTTAAAGGGATCCATCCAGAGCCATTGCATTGGATCGAACGGGCAAGGACTTGGTTCTACGGGCATGGGGGAACGTTGAACCCAGAAACAGGGAAGTGTATTTATACAAAAGAGCAACTTGCAACACCTGTCAAAGCCCTTCGAGCTGCAATGCAGGACGTGCAGGACGGGAATTCCAATCCGGACAGAGAGAAGGACGAGCTGACACGCGCCCTCGGGAATATTGAACTCCCTGGACGAACACGAGGCACATCAGGCTCTGTTCTGTGGAAGGTTGGGTTTCCCGACAGTAGTGACACCTATAGAAGCCGAGCGAGAAAGAAGAGACAGGATCCAGACCGGCTGCAAAAGGTAGAAGAAATAGTAGCATTGCAGCAGAAGCAAATAGAGGCACTTACCAGCCAGCAAGCTACCGGCCCATCTCAGCGGCACGAAGATCCTGCATTCGATACTGCTGCTGGCCCACCATCTCAGAGGAAAAGCAGCGTGGCTTCCACGGAGCTCGTTCAGCCCATAGATGATATCACGGATCCTTGCTACCCCGTGGATGATATCACGCAGAGGGAACATTGTGATCTACATGTGAAATGCATGAACATATCCTTGAAGGTGGCGATTGGCTTTGCCTTACCTTCTGGACCTGATGCAACTCACCATTGCTCTTCGATTCTAGATGGCTATGCTGTGGTCAGGGTGGGTGAAGTTCTCAGCGGATTTGAGCAGATGGAGCTTGACTTCCAAATAGGTGAAGGGGAGACTGCACTGGGAGATGCCATAAGGACTACGATTCTCTGGAAAAAGGAACACATCGTGCTTCCACATTGGATGCCGCATCAGCAGACTCCGCAGGAGGAGGCCCCTCAGCAGACTCCTCACAGTAGCAATCCAACTCTATCTCCGCCGCCTCAGCTGTCTCCGCTGCCTCAGCATACTCCGCCGAAGGAGGCCCCTCAGCAGACTCCACTGCGACGTCAGCAGACTCCACCACGACGTCAGCAGACTCCGCCTCCTCCGCCACCTTAGCACCGGCGTAAGAGAGCCACTGCATCGGCGGCTAGTGGTACAACTGCGAAGAAATCCAGAGCAGATACACGCGTCAAGAAGGCTCCTGCCAAGTTACCATGCGATATGACTGATGAGGAAACAAAGAAGGTCGTGGATGCCGATGTGAAACACCAGCTTGCACCAAAATGGCCTGATCCAAAGGAGAAATTAGATCCGGCAATAGCGGAGCATTGTATAGAAAACCTTACGCGACCACCACCACCTCCGCTGCTATCAGACTATGATCGGTCTATTGTAAAGTCATATAGAGAACATGTGAAGCGGCTGGGAAGTAGCAGTAGTGCAAGTGGGAAAACAATTCCCTAGCTCGGCGAACAGAAAAACCAATCGTGCCCCTCGCTCAAGGTGTTTACAATATCGATTATGATCCGGGGGTAGCGGCCGATGATGTTGGTTTCACTCTTGGTCAATTGTTAGGCGAGGAGGTAGAGTTTCCCATGGCTGAGTTAGCATACAGATACAAGCACGGGAAGCCTCATGTCAAACCTGAGGAGGTCTGGCTTCTACCAACACAAATGCGAAAATTGCATGAGTAGTACATGGAAGCCTCAAAGGAAGGGACCAACTATATCATTGCGGGAATTAAAGATCAGCATTACTTCAATGGAGATGAGGTGATTCACGTTGAATTTGATGAATTATTTCAGTTTTACAATCAAGACACCGTCGATAAATCTATCGTCAGTAGCTATTGTCTGTAAGTATCATTTCTGTAATTAAGTCTCTAGCTCAGCTCATTCATTGCATGTATAATTATCCTCACTATATTATGCAGAATAAAGATGCTCGAATGCAAAAGAGGACAAATCTATGACATTGGGTTCATTAACCCAAATACTATTCACAAAGTTATAGTACTAATCAACCCCAAGGATACAAAGAAGATCTTGCTAAGGGCGTTAATTGAACAACAAAACAAAAGGGAAATACTATTTCCTTACAACTTCAAGTGAGTGTTATACTGTCTTGTACACATTCTGTTTTGCTTACTCGATGTTAAGTGTAATTGATGAGTTATGCTGCGCGCGTAGGTTCCACTTTATTCTACTAGTCATTTGGGTTGACTCAGGAAGCGTACTTGTCATGGACTCGCTACGTAAAGACCCTAAGATGTGGGCGGACCTGCGCGATATGCTCTAGAGGTAATTTCAATCATTATCGCACTATATCAGCAACTTTCGTTCATTTCCTGATATCAAGTAATTAATAACTCCTTTATTTATTTTCTTTGCCAGGCAGGGTTTGGAAACGGTTCACCAAGAAGGCTAGGGGTGAATGGAAAGAGGAGCTGCAATTTCGACAACTCACTGTAAGTAGTGCTAGCTAGGTCCACGCATCTCTTTGATTCTAGTTAAGTTCAATACCATTATCATGCTTGATTATTATTTTGATTGAACTCTACTCTCGTAAAGTGCTTGAGGCAGGAAAGGGGGACTAATTTATGTGGATACTACGTTTGCGAGTTCATTCGCATGACGACCAGTGAGAGTGGCAGAAATTTACAACAACTTGAAGTACGTAAACAATATTCACAATTTTATTTTATTACCATCAATTGTGTTGAGTTTCATTCATATATATTGACCCCTTTCTTTAAATTAGATCCAACAAAAGCGGGACAATCTCCTACCAAAGGATCGCGTAAAGGCAATTCAAGAGGAATTCATAGCTACAACCGGAGAATACCATCAGAAATGGGTAGTGAATGTTGGTAATTAGATATTAGGGATCATAAGAGATGTTATTTTGTATATATGCATGAACATGTACTATATGTAGTAGCATCGAACATATATACGAAAACTTGTTGTTCGACCAAGCACGGAGAAAGAGCTCACTTCTCTATATTCATGACGATGTTGTGTAACGGTTCCTTCATTGCTATTAGTAGCTAGCGTCGAGTTGAATGGAAAACATAAAATAAAAATGAAACCCCTAAACCCTCGAAAACCCCTCCCTCGAAAACCCCTAAACCCCTAAACCCTTCAAAACCCTTAACCCCTCCTTTCAAAAAAAAAATTAGTGCTTGGCAGGGGCTGACGCGTGGCGGCCTTTTAGTCTCGGTTGGTGTTACCAACCGGGACTAAAGGTCCTCCTGCCTGAGCACTATGCAGCGGCCACATGGAGCCCCTTTAGTCCTGGTTCGTAACACGACCGGGACTAAAAGTGAGGGCCTTTAGTCCCGATTCGTTAGTCCTGGTTGCAGAACCGGGACTAAAGGCCCTTACGAACCGGGACTAATGCCCTGTTTTCTACTAGTGATGGTCCAGAGGCAGCCCCCGGGTGGCTCCGGTGCCGGATGGTCTTTATATTACCCCCATTTCCATACCCCAATTATCGAGCATTTTTTTGCCACCGTCACATCGCGTTTTCGAGGCGATCTCAATTTTTAGCAATGTTCTGGAACTCTGTCGGAGGGAGGAGCCATCCCCATCACCAACAACATTGATCCTCACGCTCCAAGATGAGTTGTGAGTAGTCCACCCCATGGACTATGGGTTCATTGCAGTAGCCAATATGTAATCTCTCCCCCAGATGTGTTTTGATTGTCAACACAATAGCCATATGAGCTGCCCTACATGATTATGGTTAATCGGATGAGTTCGTAGCGATGATGTAGGTCATGTGATGAATTATCCTATTATGTTCAAATTATCAATGCCTTTATGTTTGATTTATAGATGTATATTTCTCTTCGGTTACTTGTTTAATCTTGGACATTTTAGATGGGTAATCAATAGTGGGAGTGGTGTTTATTAGTTGGGGTCAATCTTGCAAGTAATCTACCACAGTGACAGAATGTGGAAAAAGCTTGTATTGAATTTTTGCCACTAAGGGTTAAGGTCTAGTTGTGGATTCATGGTAGTCCCCTAAACAACAATATGGCATCGTGCTTAAAGTAATTCCTTGTGTTTTACACTTAATGTTCAGATGGTGCAGACGGATCTCAGCCTATGAATGGGTCATTTAGCTATAGATGCAGACGGATCACGGTCTATGGTATTTGGACATATTGCCTATATAGGAATCAAACACTTTCATAAGTTTGACATAAGAACAAAATATGTCATCATGCTTTCTGTCACATGATCATGTTAGTTACCGCATTTTTATGTATTGGAGAGATACACTTGGTGAACCTATGAACCCCGGTGCAGCTTTTAGCAAGATTTACACGCACTTTTATTTCAAGTGTTATTTTATTCCAAAAATACCAAAAATATTATTTACACATTATCTTTTAATTATCTTGTGCAACTAGCAACACTGGCAAGGTTGACACCCTTGTTAGCACTGTTGGGGACACAAGTGAAGTTATATTTGTGTTGCAGAACGTTCAATTGTTGCAAGATACAGGTGCCTTCATGGATTGATACCTTGGTTTCTCACTGATGGAAAACTTGTTCCTTGCTACAAATTCCTATTCCGGAGAGCCCAACAAGCTATCCATATAGGAAGCAGCACCTAGATTTCTATCACTGTTGCCCGGGAGGTACATCTCTTATAATAGGTTATGCATAACTTTTATTATCTTCCTTGTTTTATATTTTACTTAGTTGTAGTTTTTTATACTTATTAGTGTTTTCTTTTTGCAAAACTATCAAAAAATCCAAAAATATTTATAATTTCAGCACCTAATTACTTTGCTTGTCTTGATGGATGATGTCTTACTTATCTGATGACATCCTTGCTGCTTATGTGAAAAGTTGTAAGGCAGTAGAAAATTATGAAGAAGGTAAAGAAGAAAAATCTATTGGTGTGGACACTTTGAATGCTAAGTATGATTGGTCTAGACATGATAAAGCTTATGATTCAAGTGATGCAGATGAGGAGTACTATGATAAAGTTGATTGTCTTCCTTATGATGAGTTGGCAGCTAAAAATCTTGGGGATGAAAGTACCTTAGATGTTGCTATTCAAACTAATAACACACTTCATGAAAGTATTACTTTTTATGGTGACACTATGTCAATTGGCACTATTGAGAATAATTTTGTTCTGCCTACTACTTATTATAATGATCATGATTGGGGTGACAATTATGGTACTCCTTATGGCATAGAAAATTTATATGGTACTAATGATGAATTTATTATTCATGACAATGATTGCAATACTGCTAAAAATGGGTTTGGAGATGTCAAGACTTTAGCTATTGTTGATCCCACTATTCTGGAGGGTGGTAAAATTTATATGCATGTGGATCATGAGAAAAATATTTTTTGTGATAGTTATATTCTTGAGTTTGATTATGATCGCATATATAATTACTATGAGAGAGGGAAACATGGTTATAGGTTTTTTAACACTTGCAAGTTTCCTCTCTTTATGCTAAAAGATTTAAAGTTGCACATGGCTTGTCTTTCTATGCTAGTGACTTTATGCTTCGATGAATTATTTTCTTACAAGGTTCATATGCATAGGAAGTGTGTTAGGCTTAAATATGTTTACTTTATGCATTTTGGTGCTTACATTGTGCTTTACAATATCTATGTTTTCTTGTGAGTATCCTTAAAAAACTATCATGCCTAGCTCAAAGGCATAAAAGAAAGCGCTTCTAGGAGGCAGCCCACATTTATCTTTTTTTTGTTTGAATAATGTAGAACTTGCTAACTTACTGTAGCAAATTTGATTTCTTGTTTTCTTTTAATAAAGTGCCAAGTTACGCAATTAGTTTAAGTATTGATGCTATGTGATGAATGTTGTTCTATTTCCTACTGTTCGCTATTTTTGCAAAAAAAATGAATTAATTTCCAAAACATTCTTTTGATCAAAACATTTTACACAGCAGAGACATATATGTCTAATATTTATTCTAAATTTTTTGGAATTTTCCGAGTTACGAAAGTCTAGTTTAAAATTACATTTCTACCTGCTGTCTATTTTGACATATTCTTATGCAACTGTTGTATTTGCTATATGATTGCATAGTTTTTGGTTTCACCTTGATCAAGGGAGCCTATGATTGTGTCCTTTACTGTAGCTACTGTTTATGCCATGTTACCATGATTTATATACAGCAAGGTGAATTATTTATTATTATATATGGACTAACCCGGACTTACGGTTCCTTTGAGTTTAAACTGTGTATGCATCCCCACTTCAGTTCTAAGACTACCCAAAATGCAAAGCTTGCATCCCCTTTCTTCATCAACAGCCATTGTATGATCCCTCTTGAATCCCCCTTATATAGTTTTGCTTTGTTTGCATGCACTTCGATCATTTCTTTTTGTTTTTGCTTTTGAATAAATGTAATCATCACCTATAGTCATTTGGATCATTGTGGAGGGTTTGAACTTGGCTTATTTACTCTGTGTGCTTCACTTATATCTGCTTGATTAATTAAAGTGGCGTTTTACGGTGATAACTTTCTGTGCTTCACTTAAATTTTATTGGAAAGTTATAGGACTTGGGTTGGCACATGTTTTAAAGTAGTATCTTGATGTTCTTATCTTGGGTTTAGTACTAGGCATTAAACCTTGCATGCTTGGGATAGTAATTAACTTGATAAGAACATCAAAGTAGAGTCTGTTTCAATAGTTGTGGGATTTTGGCTTGGGTTTTGAGGCGGTCTTATCACTATTAATGTGTATACAAAGTAGTTACTGCTATTTGGAGATAAGATAATGTGTTCAGGTTTAGAAGAACCAATGCCTTTCTTTCATCTAACAACAAATAAAAATTGGGGACTCTAATGAGAAGCAGAAAATGCATATTTTTTCATGCAACCATCATAGACTAGCGACTTCGATGCGGCCGGGGGCGAACGATGGTCTTGAACCTACCAATCAAACCCCATGGGATACTTGGCTTGCTGTACTTTGCTCTAGTAATGCCATGAGGAACTTACTTGGTTGATGAGTTCTTTATGTTTAATGCAAGTTGTTGAGTTCTGTACTTCCACCCATAAAACCTTTTTGCTAGCCTCTTCGGTATTGAGCATTGCCCACTCTCACATCGAGACATTTTGCATCCTTCGCTGATACATCCAACCATGTGGGAGGACTTCCGCTTGTTCTCCTACACATAAACCCAACCATCTCCTGAAAACAGCCACCATACCTACCTACCACTACTAGGGATAAGCCTAGTAGTGGCGCGGGGTAAATGGCGCGCAGGGGGGGGGCTACTGCTAGCGCGCTACACAGTAGCACGGGGTACCACCCCGTGCTACTGCTACTTCTGCTAGCAGTAGCGTGGGCCCCACCCGCGCTACTACTAACTCGGTGTAGCAGTAGCGCTACACCCGCGTGATAACCCACAAGAATAGGGGATCGCAACAGTTTTCGAGGGTAGTGTATTCAACCCAAATTTATTGATTCGACACAAAGGGAGACAAAGAATATTCTCTAGTATTAGCAGCTGAGTTGTCAATACAACCACACCTGAAACACTTAATATCTGCAGCAAAGTTTTTAGTAGCAAAGTAGTATGGAAGTAACGGTAATGGTGACAAAAGTAACAGTTGCAGTTTTGTAGCAATTGTAACAGTGGCAATGACAAAGTAACGTAGCAAAGATCAATATGTGAAAATCTCGTAGGCAAGGGATCAGTGATGGATAATTATGTCAGATGGCATTCATCATGCAATAGTTATAACATAGGGTGACACAGAACTAGCTCCAATTCATCAATATAATGTAGGCATGTATTCCGTATATAGTCATACGTGTTTATGGAAAAGAAATTGCATGACATCTTTTGTCCTACCATCCCGTGGCAGTGGGGTCCTAATGGAAACTAAGGGATATTAAGGCCTCCTTTTAATAGAGAACCGGACCAAAGCATTAACACTTAGTGAATACATGAACTCCTCAAACTACGGTAATCACCGGAAAGAATCCCAATTATTGTCACCTTGGGGTATGCGGATCATAACACGTAATAGGTGTCTAAAACTTGCAAGATAGGATCAAGAACACATATATATTCATGAAAACATAATAAGTTCAGATCTGAAATCATGGCACTCGGGCCCTAGAGACAAGCATTAAGCATAGCAAAGTCATAATAACATCAATCTCAGAACATAGTGGATACTAGGGATCAAACCCTAACAAAACTAACTCGATTACATGGTAAATCTCATCCAACCCATCACCGTCCAGCAAGCCTACGATGGAATTACTCACGCACGGCGGTGAGCATCATGAAATTGGTGATGGAGGATGGTTGGTGATGACGACGGCGTCGATTTCCCCTCTCCGGAGCCCAAAACAGACTCCAGATCTGCCCTCCCGAGGAAGAACAGGAGGTGGCGGCTGTTCCGTATCGTGAAATGTGATGAACTCTTCTCTCTGATTTTTCTCCCCGAATAGGGTTATATGGAGTTGGAGTTGAGGTCGGAGGAGGTCCAGGGGACCCACAGGCCAGGGGGCGCGCCCTGGGGGGTAGGGCGCGGCCCCCACCCTTGTGGACTACTGGTGGGGCCCTCTGGTTGATTCTTTCGCCAATATTTTTTATATATTCACCAAATATTCTTCGTAGATTTTCAGGTCAATCCGAGAACTTTTATTTCTGCACAAAAATAACACCAAAGCAATTCTGGTGAAAACAGCGTCAGTCTGGGTTAGTTCCATTCAAATCATGCAAATTAGAGTCCAAAACAAGGGCAAAAGAGTTTGAAAAAGTAGATACGATGGAGACGTATCAACTCCCCCAAGCTTAACCCATTGCTTGTCCTCAAGCAATTCAGTTGACAAACTAAAAGTGACAAAGAAAAACTTTTACAAACTCTATTTGATCTTGTTGTTTTTAATATGTCTAACAGATGTTCAGGTTTTCAGTAAAGATTATGGACTAACCATATTCACAATAACATTTAGGTCTCATATTTACTTATATCAATGGCATAATCAACTAGCGAGCAATAATAATAAATCTCGGATGACAACACTTTTCTCAAAACAATCATGATACAATATGATATAATGGTATCTCGCTAGCCCTTTCTGAGACCGCAAAACATAAATGCAGAGCACCTCTGAAGAACAAGGACTGACTAGACATTATAATTCATGATAAAAGAGATCCAGTCATAGTCATACTCAATAGCAATTAATAACAAAGCATACAAATGACAGTGGTGCTCTCTAACTGGTGCTTTTTATAAGAGGATGATGACTCAACAGTAAAGTAAATAGATAGGCCCTTCGCAGAGGGAAGCAGGGATTTGCAGAGGTGCCAGAGCTCGAGTTTTTAAAACAGAGATGAATATAATTTTGAGTGGTATGCTTTCATTGTCAACATAACAACCAAGAGATCTCAATATCTTCCATGCTAGATACATTATAGGCGGTTCCCAAACAGAATAGTGAAGTTTTTTACTCCCCCTCCACCAACAATCACACTCCACGGCTAGCCAAATTCACGGGTACCGTCCATACCAACAACAGTCCTGGGGGATTTTTTATGATTATATTTTTATTTTATTTTGAGCATGGAACTGGGCATCCCGGTTACCAGCCACCTTCTCGTGAATGACATGTGAATAAACACTCATCGTGAGAATAACCCACCTAGCATGGAAGATACTGATAGCCCCCAGTCACTACATGAGTGATTCGGGTATACAAAACAGATTATCATTTGAAGGTTTAGAGTTTGGCACATGCAAATTTACTTGGAACGGCAGGTAAATACCGCATATAGGTTGGTAAGGTGGACTAATATGGAACAACTTTGGGTTTAAGGAAGTGGATGCACAAGCAGCATTCCCGCTTAGTACAAGTGAAGGCTAGCAAGAGACTGGGAAGCGACCAACTAGAGGGTGGCAACAGTCTTAAACATGCATTGAGATTAACCACATTGAATGCAAGCATGAGTAGGATATAAATCACCATGAACATAAATATCGTGGAGGCTATGTTGATTTTGTTTCAACTGCATGTGTGAACATGTGCCAAGTCAAGCCACATGAATCATTCAAAGGAGGATACCATCCTATCATACAAAATCATAACCATTTTAAAATGCATGTTGGTACTCAAGACAAACCATTATACACTCCTAGCTAATTAAGCATGGCATGAGTAACTAAAATCTCTAATTATCATTGCAAACATGTTTCATCAATAATGAGCTGAATCCAGAACGATGAGCTAATAATACTTACAAAAACAAAATAGGTCGAGGTCGTACCAGCTTTTCTCCATCTCAATCATTTCATCATATATCGTCATTATTGCCTTTCACTTACACGACCGAACGGTGTGAATAATAATAATAGTGCACGTGCGTTGGACTAAGTTGGAATCTGCAAACAATTAATCAAAGGAGAAGACAAGGTAATATGGGCTCTTCGTTAGAGAAACAATAATGCAAATGAGAGCCACTCAACATTTTCATCGTGGTCTTCTCTTCATAACCCAAAGAAAAAGAAAAAGAAACACACTGAAATGCTTTTGGAGATTTTGTTTTTCTGAAGAAAGTAAAATAAGAATGAGCAAAACTATTTACATGGGAAAGCTCCCAACAAGCAAAAGAAGAACGAGAAATCTTTTTGGGTTTTCTTTTAATACTACAACTAAACAAATTAGAAAGTAAAACTAGAACTATTTTTTTTTCTCAAGGTTTTTCAAACACACAAGAAGAAAGCGAGAAAAAGAAATAAACTACCAAGGACAATAAAATGAAAAAGTATGAACACCGACAACTAAAATGAGTGTGTTAACATGAATGTAATGTTGGTGAGAAATACGTACTCCCCCAAGCTTATGCTTTTGGCCAAAGTTGGTCTAGGGCCACGGCTGGCCCGAATACTATCCAAAGTCATAGCTGGGGTTGTACTGGGATGCGGCCGCTACCGCCTGAAGGGCTGCAGTGTGGAGGCGAGCGGCCTCCACCTCTCTCTCATACTCGTTCGCCTCCTCTTTGGTTATAAAGTATCTCTGTTTTATCTGAAAGTTAAAGAAGACAGGAGCAGGAAGGGTAATATGGACGGTATGCTGCCTGTCAAAGATCAGTCAATACAGGAGGGACTGTTCGTTCCTCTCAAGAAACTAGTAGCGTACCATAGCATCATAATCAAGAAAAGCGGGTGGTAATTCAATGTCATTCTCCCTTATGGGTACCCCAAGATAATTAGCTAAACGGGTGGCATAAATCCCACCAAAGAAATCCCCATCTTTAGCATTATTATGTAACCTCCTTGCAATAATAGCCCCCAAGTTATATCGTTTATCACCCATTACCACACACTTGAGAACACTAAGATCTGGTGCACAAAGGTGGCTATGATCATGTTTACCATTAATGCATCTACCTATGAAGAGAGCAAAATAATGTATGGCAAGAAAGTGAATGCTCCCTATGGTAGCCTGTGTAATATTTCTAGTTTCTCCAACAGTGATGCTAGCAAGGAAATCATTATATTCAAATTTGTGAGGCTCACTATGAATGCCCCACTGTGGGATTTTGCATGCAACATTAAAATCTTCTAGGTCCATGGTATATGATTTATCATAAAGATTAAACAAAACAGAATGCGTGTTATGCTTGGATGAAAATTCAAACCTCCGCACAAAGGAATCAGTAAGGTGATGGTATTGCCTGCACTTATCTGAAACAAAATCCTGAAGGCCAGCGTTTTGTACGCACGCATCAAATTCCTCCTTGAAACCAGCACGAACCACAAATTGATCCAACAGCCATTCACAAGGCCGCACTTGAGCTTCCCTCGATGGTTCAAAATTGGGCTCACGTATCGCGAGCCGCGGCGCTTTCTTGCTCGAGGAACCACCTTGGTATATTCTCCTAAACATCTTTCTTCCTCAGCTTTTCTGAAATTTAATGACTCGGAATAAAAGTGAACAAAACTCAACAAGATTTAAAGCAACTACTCCCATAAGTGCCTAGAGGCTATATCATGCATCAGAACTACTTGGGACCATACGACATGCAAGCTCAAGAACAAGGTCACCACAGTAGCAAAAATTTGTTATATATAAAGCACTAGAACAAAAACTAATTGGACCATTGGAGGAGTCACATACCGAAGAAAATCCCCCAAAACAGTTTTGCAAATGGAGCTTTGCACAAGGAGATCGAAAATGGCAGCAAGATGAGCTAGAACACGGGTTTGAGCAATGGTGCGATTTTTTCTGGAGGAGGACGTAGTGGATGGGTGCTGGAATAAGTGAGGGGGACCCACGTGGGACCCACAAGCTACCTAGGCGCGCCAGTGCCCTGTGGGCTTGTGGCGTGAAAGGTCTACTAGCCGATCCTATAAAATATAACAGTACAATAAATTATTAGTGTAACGTAATAGGTAAATCATACGTACATGTAAGTTATATGATCGGATTTATTTTTGAAAGAATACATCCTTTTTTCCACTTTTAACCAGTATGTGTTGTTGCATGTTATTTCTTACAATAAATTGAAATTTTATTATAATTCTTATTTTATGTATCATATCTAATAAATACTGGACGCAAAAAGTTTTAATAGAATTATGAAGCATATACATCTCTCTAAAATATGGTCTGCCCGTGCGCACGCACGGATTGACGACTAGTGTTTTAAATGACTTGGGAAAATATTTGGGAATATTCACTATTCATTTATTGAAATCAGGCCAAAAGTTCCATGTTACCATCTTAGATGGTTCTAACATGAATGCAATTGACTTATTCGGATTCATTGTATTTTTCTGATCATTTTTCATATATAAATTATTTTCATCTGACTTATGGTTGATTTTATATGAATTTTCAAAGGTTTAGTGATTTTCTGGATTTCTTTTATTTATTTAATTCGAATTAGAAGTGCAAATACTTTTTTTACACCCAGCAGTGGGCTAACCACGGTGGCTAACAGGCGGGCCAGGTAAATGCTGACTCAGTAGTCAGCTTTGACCATGTTGACTGGTTAAAGGGGGCCACTGGAGCCACCTGCCAGTGACTGGGCTTGCTTAGTCAGCTGGTTTGATTGGTCAGTGGGTCCAGTGGGACCCGCATGTCAGTGGCCCGGTTTTTAAACATCTTTTTATTAATTTTAACCACTCAGTTTAACTAAGCCATGGGCCCCACTGTTAGTGTCACTGGGGGGTAATTAACTGCGTCATTAGCGGCTAATGATGGCGCCACATCATCACCGCCGGAGTTAAGCCAGCGAGGCCAACCCGACGGCGGACGACCACCGTGCGCTCGCTACGGGGCACCATTTCATGCACGGTTTGCAGCGTTGGGCTCCTAAGGTCGCGCGCAACTCAACGGTGCCGGAGTGGGGCCAACTGGTCGCCGGAATCAAGGCCGGCGGCGAGGTTGGCGGCGGCGGTGCTTCGGGTAATCTCAGGCGTGTTCCTACGGCTCGTTTTCGAGCGTTCTAGGAGGCTAGATGGGAGCCGCGGCTCACCAAGAGCACGCTAGGGTGGTTGGACGAAGCAACAGGGCTTGGGAGAGCGGAGCTCGGTGGCCATGGCGGCGGCCAGAGCTCGGATCCGGAAGGGGCTAGCTAGGGGATGAGATCGTCCGAAACAGAGGTAGTGGAGGCTCGCGGCTCACCTAGCAGGCACACGGAGGCTCCTTGGTTGCACGGGAGCGCAGAGACGGCGGCGAATCGAGCCGTGATGCGCCGATGGCTGCGGGCGAACACGATGATGAGAGCGATGTCGATGTGGCCTCCCCGCCTCGATCCGGTGAGGTATCCGAAGAAGTCGAGCCCGCGGTCCTCCCAGACACCGTGGAATGTCGAATGGTGGTTGGTGGCCACGGCAACAGAGTTGGCGCGGCGACGGCAGTGTCAGCCAAGCTCCAAATTGAGAGGGGAAGCTCGAGGGAGGAGGGGAAAATGAGCGAGGGAGGTGCCAGGGGGGTGGTTGGAGTTGATCTTATCCTTTCCCATCGCCACTGTGATGGCACGCGTCAAGGAGTGGCGGCGAAGGCGAGCTCCCGGCCATGGCGAGTGTGACAGCGAGGCGAGAGCAGGTGGACGAAGGGGTTTTGGGCTGGGCTTAGGCACTGTCGCACTTTGGCCACGAGCACAGTACTCTTTTCCTTTTTCTTTTTTTCTTTTCTGTTTCAGTTTTACTTTCTGTTTTCTATTCGTTAGGCTAGTATTGATTTTAGTTGTTTATGAAAGTTAGTACACAATTAATATGCAATATTATGATGATGGACAAAGAGTTTGAGGACCCTTTGAATTTTCTTGAAGTTTGTTTAAATGGAAAAGGTATTAAATGGGCTGATTTGGTACTGTTTTTGGAGGCTAGATACCAAATGAGTAAATAAGTGGTATTGTTTTCCTTAACATTTATTTCTTATGGAATATTTGCAAAAACATGAAATATTTATTTTTCTTATTTGTGAAACTTTTATTTTGACTTGCAATTTGAATTTTGATTTAAAGTGGAATTTGAAATGAGATAGGAACTAATGATGATTAAGCACTGCAAATGAAGGTGACTTGGCATAATTAGAAACTGATTACTGTGGCTTAATTGCAGGGGTGTTACAACTCTCCTCCACTCGAAGAAATCTCGTCCCGAGATTTAAGAGGTAGAGGTAGGGGAAATGCTTGGTTATGAAATTCTAACGAATCTTCTCGGTCTTGTTACCCTTCACGAAGAAGTTGATACTTTTTGTTGATGTCTTCATTTCTCTGCTTCAGGTCATCATGATGAAGTCATCATCCTTTCTTCGGGAACTCTATCGTAATTACGAATAGGGTACGAGGTGAAACTCTATAGGGACGGATGTCTCGAAGGATTGGCATCCGGTAATTATTTCAGGGGATGAAGGTTTGAAGTATCTCTCGAATTGAAACTTAAGAAAAACATCGAGATCAAAATAGGAAGGTACAATAAGAAGTTTCAAGCGGGCAGGCAACCATTCAATGCCTAATTAGAAGGTGCAAGGGGTTCAGAGCAACGAGAATAAATATTATGTTTGATACCGGAATAGAACTTGTGAGGAAAGGTGGCTCATGAAATACCTACGAAGCCAAATACAAAGGACAATTTCGGATACAAGGTTCACGGAGTTGTTTTCATGAACCTTATGATCAAGAGATCTTTCGGAAAGGGGTTCAAACGATCGACATGCTCAAGTCAGAACGATAATTGATTACATGGTTAACCGGGAGGTACGGATCTATGCAGACGGCCCCGACAAAAAGCAGTCGGCATAGAAAAAGCCGCCGGTATATCCAATTATACCAGTAGTGTTTAGATCGAGAGAGGTTCTTGGAGATGCGAAGAAGTATAGGTGTCCCAACTGTAAAAGAAGGACGTAGTGCTTAGAGGGATGAATGTTAGCCATAAACGCAAACGTGCACGGTATGTGCATGGTATGTGCATGTGTCCTAGCATGAATAGGATTCTACATCGAGTAAGATTAGTAGTACTTCACCTAGTCGGTTGTTGTAAGCTAGCCGTAGGCTTTATATATCGAAAAAACTAACGCCCACACATGTGGCATCTTGCACATCGCCCATACGTTTCCATCACCACTTATTTTGTAATGTATGAGAAGATGACATCAGCAGGAATCTTTTTGGTTTTCGGCTTAAAAATATTTTATCTTCTAATTAAAAATTGAATTAAAAATCTATTTTCACTATTAAATCCGTCCTGACGAGAACTTTAAAACTAGACCCCTTGTTGATATATTTTGACAGAAATTTTTTTCCCAAAAATTGCCATGATGTTTACACTGTAGTTGCCATAGTGCTTAAACTAAAGTTACCATGTGGCAATTTTAGTTTGTCGAGCATGACAATTTTAGTTTTTTTATGATGGCAATTCCAGTACTTTGATCATGAAAATTATTTTTTGTATGAATCATGACAATTTTAAGTGCATGTATCATGGCAATTTTAGTTTATGGTTCATGGCAAGTCTAGTTTATTAATTTCTCGTTTTATAATATGTCAAAATTTACTTTTAAATGTAGAAGAAAATAGCTGAAACATATCATGGCAACTTCAGTGTAAACATCATGGCAATTCATATGCAATAGACATGGCAACTTTTAACCCCAAAAAAATTCATTGAAATATATTGATATGAGATCTAGTTTCGAAGATCTCGTCGCGAGGGATTTAATGGTGAAAACGGATCTTCAATCGGATTTTTCATTTAAGAGATAAAATATTTTAAAAACTGAAAATCAAAAAAGATTCCCACATGTATGCATGCGGTGACGTGGCGCAGTCTGTGTGTTATAGTGTGTGTGGGCGGATTTGACTCCTACCACACGTGTGAGCGTTAGCATTGTCCTTATATATATATATACGTGTGTACCTAGGCTTGTAAACTCAACCGATCGAAGCAATAAAGTAGAAAGAACAGGTTCGACACAAGCCTGTGGCTATCCAAATCATGCGTGTGTACTAGTGTGTTCCGTCCGTCGGAGTCGATCAAGGTAAGGGTCGATCGGCAGCTCTGTACGTGCGTTTGGAGCCACCTTTGCGTACGGTCCCTCTCGGCCTAAAAGAACTTCGCCGGGATCATCAGCGTTGCTTCATCGCCGTTCATTGTTGGTCGTCGCGAGTCGTTAGTAAGTACTCGGCGGCGCGGACTAGACCAACAATTGGTATCTAGAGTAAGATTAATCTTCTAGTAACAGAAGGTCATGTCAGACGACGAGAAGAACAAGCAGCTGGCGGAGTACTCCGGTGCGGCTAAAGTAATTGCTACTCCGGTGAGGAGAGACTATCCGTAATTTGACCGTGGAAACTTCATGGTGTGGGTGACCGTGATGGAGTGGGCGCTCGAGACCAATGAGCAATGGGAAGCCGCCAACCCGGTCGGCAACGAGTACCTGAAGGGTGATGCCTTGTATTGGAAGGATCACCAGGCGATCACGACCATCTGCTTGGTGATGCTGGTGGACGTGCATCAGCATCTAATCTCGAAGAAATTGGCAAAGGAGGCATGGAACGCACTCACGACATTGCATCTGGGGCACTCGCGTGTGCGCAAGGCGAACTTGCAAACTCTGCTAAAAAGTTATGAGAATCTGAGGATGGGAGAAGATGAGATGGTGGACGCCTTCGCCTCAAGGGTTGCTACGATGGTAAATGGGATTCGCGGTCTCGGGGAGAAGTTGGAGGATATCTCCGTGGCCCGACGTTTCCTGCGTGCCGCTCCACCGCGCAACATGCTGATTGTGTCAGCGATCGAGCAATGCGTTGATCTCAAGACTCTCACTTTTGATAACCTGGGTGGTTGCTTCAAGACGCATGACGAGCGGATGAAATTGAATTACGGCGATGTGAAACTGGATGAGTACCTCATACTTAGGCGCGCTCAGTGGTAGGCGATGGTTTCCAAGGACAACAGCGACAAAGCGTCCGGTAGGGGCAGCAAGTACCATTTGAAGGAGTCCGACGACCAGTCAGAGAAGCCAATAAAAAATTTGACAAGAGGAAGATCCGCTGCCATAACTGTAATCTGTTCGGGCACTTCAAGTCGGGGTGCAAGAAGCCCCCAGAGGAGAAGGCACTCATGGCCCAGCAAGGAGACGATGGTGACAAGATGTTGATGTGTGAACTCGTGGCCAAGAAGGATCTAGTTCTTCAAGCGTCAGCTAAAGAAATTGCCGCGCTCCGTGAAGGAAAAATTCACTCTCAAGATTATGGTTCGGAAACTCGTGTCGATGCTACGGACGAGGGGGGTGATTCTAAGACTTACGTCAATGCTACGGAGCGTAAGTCCTATGTTTGCTGGAGTAGATGCGGCGAAGGCCACGTGCGCTCAACCATGGAGAAATAGTCCTTGTGCTGCTCGACTAGAGGGGCTCGTAGGCGGCGACAAATGCAGCACCGGGTGTGAGGTCTATCCGTGCGAAGTACCAGCAGCTTGTGCTTTGCTGGAAGGGAGTGTTGCAGCAGAGAGCAACGCAGACCTTCGGCCAGGAGCGGCAGCTCCACACGGTGATCAAGCAGTACCAGCAGCTTGTGCTTTGCTGGAAGGGAGTGTTGCAGCAGAGAGCAACGCAGACCTTCGGCCAGGAGCGGCAGCTCCACACGGTGATCAAGCAGCCAAGCAAGGCCTGCGTGGTTCGCTAGAAACTAGCCCAGAAGGAGGTGGCCCAGGCACTGGGCTTGGAGGCAGCAGGAGCTATTGCTCCACCAGCAGGCCAGCTCGGCCACAAGAAGGCCGAAGCCCAGATTCGATTGGTCTGGAGAGGAGAATAGGAGGGTCAGGCTTAGGGGTTGCTGCACGTGGAGTTGTGCCAGTAGATTTGTACGCAGAAGAAGATTCTTCAGCGTCGCCTCCGAAAGCATCGGAGGAAAGGACACTGTTACCTACACCTATACATCTACAGCCGGTGTTAAAACAATATTCGAAGCAAGCTCTTCGAACGATTGACCCAACGAAGGTGAAACAGAGTAGGCCACGATGTCTAACAAACATCGAGGAACCGGTGGAATTCGAGGACGCAAATACGAAGGAGTATTGGCGTCAGGCTGTGGAAGAGGAGTTGGGGTCGATCAACGACAACAATGCATGGGAGCTCGTCGATCTTCCCAACAACCATAAATCCATAGAGCTCAAGTGGGAATTTAAGATTAAGAAAGATGCCGAAGGATGTGTGAAGCACAAAGTGAGGTTAGTGGCCAAAGGATATGTGCAAGAGGAATGTGTTAAGTTCGGAGAAACGTTCGTTCCCATTGCAAGTATGGAATGGGTGGGATTACTCATAGCTCTCGTAGCTCAGGAATCATGGAAGATACATCATATGGATGTAAAATCCGCGTTTTTGAATGGGGAGTTAGAAGGAGAAGTTTATGTAAACCAGCCACCGGGATTCATCAAAGAGGGAGATGAACACAAAGTACTGAAGCTACTCAAAGTCTTGTACGGGCTACGGAAAGGCTCTCAGGAGTGGAACATCAAACATGACCAGACGTTGATTTCTCTTGGATTTGAGAAGCCCCCACTAGGGCATGCTATGTTCAAGCGAGCTCAAGGAAGGGATCATCTACTAGTTCACATCTAAGTCGATGACCTATTGATTACTGGAGCAGGTGAAGAGGTGATTGCAAAGTTCAAGCTACAAATGAAGGAGCTTTTCAAGATGGATGATCTAGGTCTTTTGAGTTACTACCTTGAGATGGAGGTACATCAAAAGACGGAGGGGATCACACTATGCCATGAGGCAAACGCAAGGAAGGTACTTGAAAGTTGTGGCATGAAATATTGCGATCCACTTGCTGTTCGAATGGACCCTCGTCTTGAACTGAGCAAGAAAAGTAAAGCACCCGTGGTTGATGGAACAGAGTAGAGAATTGTGTTCAGAAGTTTGAGGAGTCTCTTGAACACAAGATCGGACATGGCCTATTCTGTTGGGATTGTGAGTCGCTTCATGGAAGCACCCACTATGAAACATTTGGACGGCTGTGGAGAATATACTCAGATGTGTCAAAGGGATGACAAACTTTGGTTGTGTCTATGCGACAAAGAAGAAGAAGGAGATGGTGAAACTACTCGGCTACAGTGGTAGTGACAAGGAAGGAGTTGTGGACGACCGTAAGAGTACCTCGGGATGGCATATTTTCTTGGTGGAAGCATAGTAAGCTGGCTATCACAAAAGCAGAAAGTGGTGACATCGACTTCAAGTGAACCAGAGTATATTGCAGCTACCGCTGTGGTGTGTCAAGGTGTGTGGCTAGGGAGGCTACATAGTGATCTCATCGATCAAAATCCGGAAAAAGTGATGCTCAATGTTGACAACAAGTCTACAAATTTTCTACGCAAGAATTCAGTTCGGCATGACAGGAGCAAGCACATTGATACAATGTATCACTACATAAAAGATTGCGTAGAAGAAGGTAAGATGAAGGTCAACTATATTCGCACCGACGATCAGCTGGCTGACATCCTAACCAGGGCTTTCACTACCGGAATGACCTCCTATGCCGACGGCCTTAGGCCGTCGACATAGGCTCGAACCCCGTTGGCGTAGGGCTATGCCGACGGCTGACATCGGCATAGGGCCGCCGGTGTAGATCACGTCGGCGTATCCTTGTCAGACCGTCGGCATAGCCACCTATGCCGACGGCATAGAAAAGCCATCGGCATAGCATCATCGTCGGCAAAAAAAAAGACGAGACGGCAGCTGACGGCGCCGTCGCCAGGTCCACCCAATCAGTAGGCGCCACATGTCGCCCAGTGGTTCTTCTCTGGCCTGCATGTACGCCGACGGCCAGGCCGTCGGCATAGCTTATATCTATGCCGACGGCTTGCCCGTCGTCATACACATGCCACGTGGCGCCTCCTGGCTGATGATATATGCCGACGGCCTCACCGTCGGCATAGTTTGGGTCTGGCTGTGGGCATAAGTCCTTGCCAGGGGCTACCAGGAGGCGCCACTTGGCAACTATGCCGACGGCCAAGCCGTCAGCATAGTTCTGGTCAGTTTTTTTTTTATTTTCTGTTTTGTTTCTTCCGTGCATAAATAAATAAATAAATAAATAAATATATATATATATATATATATATATATATATATATATATATATATATATATATATATATATATATATATATATTGTAACACCCCATGTCATTAGCCACAGTAATCACTTTTGATAATGACAAGTCAGCAAGTTTAACAGTGCACGATCATCATTAGCATCATATTGCATTTCAACTCCTAAGTCAAAATCCAACTTTAAATGAATGTGGAAAATAAAAGTTGTTCAACATAGAAACTAAAATATTCATTAAATAATAAATATTCCAGAGACCATTCTAAAATTGTAACCAACATTTGTTACGTTAATTAAGTAACCCAAACCTCCTCTAACAGTGGCTGAAAATAATATTTAATAACCTTTTTAATTAATCTAGATCAGCTGTGAAATGATGTTTTGCCCAAACTAGTTTTTGGTGTTAGGGTATAATGCATTGATATTTAAGGACTAGCTCACACTTATTACAAAATTCATTTGGGTGCTCAAACATTTTGCAAACAGAAAAGAAAAGAAACAGAAAAAGATAAAAAGGAAAAGGCCTAAACGCGCTACTGTGCACTTAGGCCTACTTCTACAGCGCCGGCCCAGCCCACCCCGCGCCTCCTCCCACCTCTCACTGCTCACCGCCGCCCCGCTGTCGAACACCAAGCGCGCGCACCCCGGGCCCCCCTCGCTCGCCGCTCGACAGCGCGGCCGCACGCGCGCTGGGTACAAGAGCAGCTCCCCGCTCTCCCTGGCGAACCCTAGCCGCCATTTCCCCCCTTCCTCCCTCGCTCTCCACCTCGCCCGACGCCGCCATGATCGGCCTCCGCTGAAGCTCGCGGCCACCGCCTCTGCCTCGCCACCGTGACGTGTCCACGAGCTCCGCCGTGCTCCTCTACGCCTCCTGCGCAGATGAACCGAAGCCGAACGCTCTGCATCGCCGGCCTGCTTCGCCTTCTTCCCCTACGGCCGCCGTCGAACACAGCCTCGATTCGCCGCCGCCGCCCTTCCCAGAGCCGTCCCCGGGCCTTCTCTGCAACGCCGGTGAGTCCCTGCGCCGGATGCGCCCTCCCCTGCCCCCTCTAGCCGCCCGTAGCAAGCTCCTCCACCTTAGCCGCACACGCCGCCGCCTGACCTCATCGCCGGCGTGGCCTCGGTGACCATATGGTCCCGTGCGTGCCACCGTTGCACTCCCCGCAACATGTGGACACCGTAGCCACCTCGCCCTGCCCCTTTTTGCACGCCGTAGCCCCGATCCCGACGATGGCCGAACTCCGGTGTCCGCCTCGTTGCTCGCCGTCGATGCTACTGACCACCGCAGCCCCCGCCGTCACCCTAGATCACTCCGCCATCGTCTGCCCGTTCGAAAGAGCCCGGTCGCGCTCGCAGTGGTGGCCTGTGCACCATTTCCGAGCCGCGCCGCCGTCCCTGGTGCTCGCCGGAGCAACTCCGGTGGCCGGCCGGTGGCGCCGCCGACGTGGCTGGCCTGGGGCCAGCCCCAGTGCCACTGCCAGTGGGCCAGGCCGGTCCCAGTTGACCAGTTAACTTGGTCAACTGGCTGACTGGGCACTGCCCAGTCACTGACTGGTGGGGCCCCTCTCCCTGTGTCTATGACATATGGGCCCCCCTTGTCAGGTGCCTAATTAACTAATTAGTTTACTAAAAATAATTAAAATCCTAATCAGTCGCTGACTGCTGGGCCCCACCTGTTAATTAACCCAATTAGTTAATTTAACCTCTCTGTTAAAGCCACAGTGTTTGACATGTGGGCCCCACTTGTCAGGTTTGACTCTGGTGAGCCAGAGTTGACCTGCTGATGTCACACTGACCTCATGCTGACATCATCATTCACTATTCTGGATAATTCGAATTTAAATAAATAATTAAATTCAGAAAATGTTTAAAACTTTAGAAAATCATATAAATTAAACCGTAACTCCGATGAAAATAATTTATATATGAAAGTTGCTCAGAATCTCGATACGAACCCGAATACGTCCTCCGTATTCTTGTCAGATGCCCCTAGCTATATGAACGTTGAACTTTTAGACCGATTTCGATAAATGAATAGTGCCCAACGTTAATCAAATAAATCCAAATAAATTCCTAAATTAACTAAATCATTTAGTTATGCAGTAGAACACCCCGGCATATCATTTAGGCATGTCATGCATATTGTTTGCATTTTTGCCATGAATTTATTGTTTCTCTCCCCCTCCTTCTCTCACGATAGACGCCGAGACCGACGACGCTGCAGCGGAGTACGACTACGCTACAGACGAGCAGCCCGTTGACGATCCCTCTCTCTTGCCAAAGCAACCAGGCAAGCCCCCCCCCCCCCCCCTTGAGCATCCAGATATCGCCCATTCCATTTCTCCTGCTTGCATTAGATTTTGCTACTGTTAATGTTTGTTCCTATTCTGATGCATAGCCAGCTTTTGTAACCTGTCTATTGCTACCTTACCTGCCTATGTTAAACTACTTAGTATAGGTTGGTAGTGAACCATCAGTGACCCCCATCACCTTACCCCTGTTGCCCCTGCTTGATCATCGACGACTTGATCAATGTGATCATCGACCAGAGACCGACACCTCACTTCACACACCCCTTAGTTGTACGACTCTGCATAGTAACTATCGAGTGCCGAGGGTGATACTTCGTAACGCACTCCTGATGAATACTCTGCCGTGTAGCTGTTCGGTCGTGGTCATCGAGGGTGATTCCTCCTTCTCCACTTCCGATACAACTCTGTCATGTAACCCCTCAGTGTGAACCTCGAGGGTGATGCCTCACACGTTCACCCTGATGATTTCATCGAGTGGAATCCTCCGAGGGTGATTCCTCGGGTTTCCCCCTTGATGTTATGACCACACGGTTACTTGACCTTTGTCACACGCGGGTCCACCCTGGTGGGTACCCACTGGGGATCTATGATTTTCGGGTGTGCCGGAAGGGCACTCGAGTGTGATATTGTGGCAGAGCTTCAGAGACTCTGATTGTCTCCGCGTGATACTAAATGAGCCTATTGGATTTGGGTGTGTGATCTGAGTGGGTCGACGTGCCCTATACGCACTACCACCACGCGGGATAATGGTTATGGGGCCCTCTACGATGTACGTTTCTCCCGAAAGCTCGTCAGACGTCACGATTCACCGTGCGGGCTGATTGTCGGGATTGGGTTGGATACTTCACTGACGAGTTCAGTGCCGCGCCTGCACCCCGGCCAGTCTCGCAACGCGCAGGGTGCCCAGGGCGATGGCCCAAGACCTCTGGGTGCATAGGTTAGTCCGGCGTGCTGACCTCTCTGCCGAGCCTAGGTAGGGCGCTGCTTCGTGTTGATCTTCCGAGGACGGGCATTACCCAGCAAGTATGTCCGGCTAGAGCTGATCGAGCGTGTTGGGTAACAGTAGTGCACCCCTGCAGGGATGAATGATCTATCGATAGCCGGTCCTACGGTAAAGGACGCTCAGTTTGTATATCCCGATCTACTACTTGAACTGGATACTTGCTACTTAATTGAAGCTTCGGGATCACTTTCTCGCTTGGGAGTCGAGGAAGGATCTCTAGGCTTGCTTCAACATGTTTGCTAAATAAAATGCTATTCTACTCTCTTCTACTGCTGCAAGATGATGGCTTCGCAAAGATGCTAGTCTTCGATAGGACTAGGCCTTCTCTCTATTCTGGCATTTCTGCAGCCCAGTCCACATATAGAGCCTTTCTCCATTGATAATGTTGCATATGTAGTATAGATCCATGCTTGCTGAGTACTTCGGATGAGTACTCACGGTTGCTTTTCTTTCTCTTTTCCCCATACCCCACCTTGATGATACATCAGACGATGGAGTCCAGGAGCCAGATGCCACCTCAGGAGCTTATTACCAGGAGGGTCCAGAGGGCACGTACTACTGGATCGAGCCAGCTGACCAGGAGTAGGATCGGAGGCTCCCAGGTAGGAGGCCAACGCCTTTCGATCTAGAGTCGTTGTTTGTGCTTACCTTCTTAAGGCAAAACTTTTCTAACTATGTCTGTGCTCAGATAATATTTGTATGACTGACTTATGTATTCGGATCTTCGGATCCCTGGTCTGTAATATAGTGGATCTCCGTTAATTTGTGTTAGAGTTGTGTTGTGATATCTTCTCGTGAGTCCCTGTGCTTGATCGTGCATGTTTATGTGTATGATTAGTGCACGATTAAGTCGGGGGCGTCACAAGTTGGTATCAGAGCCGACTGCCTCACTACTAGGAAAAGGCTAATTAGTGGCGCACCTATTTTGGCCATTAATGGCGCACTACAGGTGCGCCACTATCATCACGCCACTAGTAACTAATACTAATGGCGCACCCCTGGTGCGCCATTAGTATACCAGACAATAGTGGCGCACCAGGGAGTGCGCCATTAGTATGTCAAATGGTGCGCCATTACTATGCCTCCCATGGGGCCATATTTACCTTGTGCTCTGGGTTACTAATGGCGCACTTCTAGATAATGCGCCACTAGTGTGTTTATTGCAGTGCGCCACTAAAGTGCAGTATGGTGCGCCACTAGTATGAATATTAGGATTTTTTTTTCTTTTCTGATATTTGCATAGGTTACAAAATATATTACTGCACAGAATATAGACAGCACAACATATAAACAGCAGATTTATCGAATACAATAGAAGATTAGTCTCCAAATACAATTCATCATATTAGTCTCCGTATTCAAAATACCGAACAAAGTTAGAACATTACAAGTCTCGAGACCGCGAGTAGCGAGTTTGTCTTCACATTACAAGTCGATATCGATCATCTAAACTACCATCACATAGAAGAGAGCTGCGGTCACGATGAGCATCATCGCGATGAAACTGGTCTTCATCCAGTTCCTCCTCCACTCCCTCCTCTCTCCCGCTAGATAGCGCGCGTATCTAGCTTCCGCCTCCGCCCTAGTGGTGTACCCTTTGTAACTGTTACCGCTGAAACGGTGAACCTGTCTCTGACACTCCTCCCAGTCGTCGTAGACTGCGGGAACCTTACCCTTGTACAAGACATACGATGGCATCTCTACGCACTAGACAAACAAAACGTTAGTAGCAATTCACAGACAATACATAAGCAATATATAAGTATGCAACAAAAGGATCAGAAGAGAAAAGCAACACATTAATAGCACGATTCATGGTCCTACTAATAAATAGCATCGATTACATATAAGTTGAACGACTGTCCAAACTAAAGAGACATACAAGTTCATTAAAGTTTAATTACAACATGAGCTAATCGATATTTCAGAACTACATAGCATCACTACTTTCGACTCGAGTCAAGGACCGGAGCGTGGATGAAGCCGCCGTCTTTCGTGATGGTCATGAAATCGCGGGCGTTGTCAGCCTGCATTTGTAGCGTTGTTTCTATCTCACTATTGGACAGTTGATATCTGAGGTAGAACTACCCCGAGGTACGAAGGACATCTTGATGGATGATTTCCGCAAACTCCGACTGGATGCGAAAGAATTCTTGTCTGATGTCTGCGTCCTGGATTGCCGATAAGCGTGCGGCCCAATCTTTGCGATTATTTGGTAGCAGAAAGTGATTATGGTCCCGTACGATCGCCCGCATGTGATGGAGGGCGTAGTAGGCATCCTTCTGACCGCCAGGCGGCTGCTTGATGCACGGGAACATCGTATTGTGGGTGAACACGTGCTTGCCGTACCTACGAATTGGTCTGCTGAAGGTGCCTCCAGATCTGGCGTAGCCGGGAAGAGCTTCATCAAGAACTTTCTTGATATTTGTGTAGTCTTTCTTCGACTAACGGTCCGAGTCGAAATACGTGGCCGTGGAATATTTCGGGCTTAAGAGGATGAGTGTGCAATGTGTGTCACTGCACAAAACACGGAATGTTAGAAAAAAAAGAACGATCGAAATCTAAGAAATCATATGTTACGAGGCGGTGAGGGGATGACTTACTCGGGAAAGTAAGGCACGAGGAAGTTATCCTTATTTGGGTTTGCCAGAATGACGCCGGTATGAACTGGCGACTTGCCGGTCCCCAGCGCTGCCCAAGATCTTGGCACGCATGTAGAAGGGGTCGACTATCAAGATGTCCGGGGTCTTGTCTCTAATGATCCGCATCTCCATACTTAGCGAAAATAGCCGAATGAAGGTGTAGTGCAGCGGATGAAGGTTAAACATAGCGAAGATGTCATCAAACAGCAGGACGATCATACCCCCGATGGTGCTATCGACAAAGCCCTTGCCCTCTGGCACCTTGGCCACGAAAACCGGGTATGCCACATCATTCTCGGAGAGACGCCGCTTCTCCAAAGAAAGAACACTGTCATGCAGACTCCGCATAGCACCGGTTGCAGCATTGAGCAGATTAGTCGGTAGCATCGGCCTACCCGCCACATGCACCCTTCTCGAGATATTCTTAGGTGAAGGTGGCCCGTCCTGAGCACGGATCGTACTCGGTGGCGGCTGGCTCGCACCCTTGTTATTCTTTCTTTTCCGTCCCTTCTCCTTCTTCTGCTGTAATGGGATCAAGTTCTGCTCAGAGACCACCTTCTTGAGTGTGTTGGGGCTGATAATATTTCGCACCTCGGCTATCTGAGGCTCGGTGAAGGCGGCAGCTGGAGGCGTCTCCTGAGAACTGAACGCCAGACTACGCCTGTTGCAATTGGGTTTCTCCACGGTACCAGCTAGATCGCGATCGTCTTTTGCAGGGTTGGGTTCTTGAGAAGGAGGCCCCAAGAATTCGTCATCGTATCCATGTTCGTTGAAGTACTTATCGACGTTGGTAAATGTACCGTCGTCGTCGTCCGGATCCTATGCCATATGCATGTCCGGATCAGCTGACGGCGGTAGCGTTGCGGCGGTCTTGCCATGGCTTGGCGCTGGCAAGACTGGCGGTGTTGTCTGTGGAGTGGTGTCCCCCGCCCCCAAACGAATCTGGCTCTTCGGCCAAAGCAGGGGCCAGCTTAAGCAGGCGCTGAGGGTCATCACATCATCTTCGTCGGCCCCAGGGGGTCGAAACGAAGGTAACAAGTCGTCGCAGCCCCGCAGCACCCGAACCAGTTGAACCCTATACACGTTGGGTGGCATCGGATTACCGTGGAACAGGCGGTTGCCCGGTTGAACGATTATGGCCTTGGCGACATCGATCAACTCGCCATCCACGAAGTGCAGGAGAGTGCATGGAACATCGGCGGCGCCCTACGAAAACATGTAGGGCGTCAGGGATGCCCAGTCAAAGGCAAGGAGATGAAGTCATCGGCCGAGAGGCCTAATTAGTTACCGTGAAGGCGTCGAGCTCGGCTAATGTCGACGCACCGCCAACGGCGGGCGTGCAATTGACGGAGGGGCCGCTTGCTGCCGAGGTGCCGGCCGGCGTATTCTTCCCACACCCGGGTGCATTAAGCTATAATGCCGGCGCCGCCGCGGGAGACACCAATGCGGCCTCCGCCGGAGACACCAATAGCGCCGCCGGCGCGTTGCGCGAGTGGCTGCCCTTGAAGTTGGGAATCAGGGGCGGCCCCTGTTGGCCGCCCGCAATCCACGCCTGCAGCCCAGAAACCAAGGTAGGTATAATGGTGGTGATCGTCGCTCCCAGTTGGTCTCGCACTTGCTCTTCGACCATCTCCGGAATCCGCGCCACTTGTGCCTTGAGTTGTTGAACCTCGCACTCCTGGCTTTTCGAGCTGGCCGTCTTTCTCTCCTTTCGCCCAGCGGTATAGTATTCCGACCATTTCGTGGACAAGCCTTTGTCGGCCACACGACCAGCTGACGACGGCTTACTGAGCTTATCCTTGTTTTTCATTACGTTCAACGCCCTATTTAAAGGGGTGTCGAAAGGGGAGCTCTGAGACGACCCCGCGCTACTGCTTTCAGTTTCCTGCGGAAGGAACATGAACCATTTAGAAATTTGGCTTCATTAATTAGAATGCAACCATATGGAGCTAATTACGCGGGGGTGTATTCCTTACCAGAACACGCTCAAGCGCCTTGGTCTTCGGATCCGTGGTAAGCTCCTTGGTTACCGGGTCAATCTTGTACCAGGCCCTGACATAGTTCCTGGTCTGCTTGTCACGGTATTTATCAAAGCGGGGCGGTAGGCCTTGCTCGGCACGCTCCGCGTCCTCCTTGCCCATATAGGTTCCGCCACTCTGTAACTGCCGGGACCGACTGTGTGCTGTCCTAAGTTCAAGTCCCGCATACTGTTGTCTAACAACAATATCTCGTTTGTGCACCTGAGAGGTTTGCCCGAGTTTTGCCTACGTGGTTCAGCTGCAAGTTCGACCAAAGTCCATACATCTCATGTAGAGCCTACCGTATCAGTCGCAGTAGGAAACCCTGGAATTACTTCCAATGTCTCTGTCCCTTGCTCTGATGACGAAGATACTGTTATCTCGTCGAATTGCACTATCCTCCCACTCACCTTTTTGAAAAAACCATTTTCTTCAAAATCATACCGCTCTTTGTGGTAAACCTTTTGCCTCGGTATAGTGATGGAGGAATTCCCAATAATTTGGGATAACCTACAAAGTAGCACTTGTCTGATTTGGAATAGCTTTATAACATTTTACACAAGCCCCATATTCCAAATGTTAAGAAAAGACATAACATGGTTGGGCGTACCATACCATGGCGTTATTTCAACAAATCTGATGGCGCTCTTTTCAGTGTAAAGTTGATACGTCTCCAACGTATCTATAATTTTTTATTGTTCCATGCTATTATATTATCTGTTTTGGATGTTTTATATGCATTGATATGCTATTTTATATTATTTTTTTGGACTAACCTATTAACCCAGAGCCCAGTGCCAGTTTCTGTTTTTTCCTTGTTTTTGAGCTTCGCAGAAAAGGAATATCAAACGGAGTCCAAACGATCTAAAAATTTACGGTGATTTTTTATGGACCAGAAGAAGCCCACGGAGCATCGGAGTTGGGCCAGAAGAGCCACGAGGTGCCGACAAGGGTGGAGGTTGCCCCCCCCACCCCTAGGGTGTGCCCCCCTGTCTTGCCACTGCCTCGTGGATCCCCCCTGACTTGTTTCCAACGCCAAAAATTATTATAAATATAGAGAACTCTAGAAAGAAACCTAGATCGGAATTTCCACCGTCGCGAGCCTCTATAGCCATGAAAAACCAATCGGGAGCCCGTTTCAGCACCCTGCCGGAGTGGGAAATCATCACCAGAGGCCATCTTCATCATCCCGGCGGTCTCCATGATGATGAGGGAGTAGTTCACCCTCGGGGCTGAGGGTATGTACCAGTAGCCATGTGTTTGATCTCTCTCTCTCATGTTCTTAATTTGGCATGATCTTGATGTACCGCGAGCTTTGTTACTATAGTTGGATCATATGGTGTTTCTCCTCCTCTACATCCTTGTGATGAACGGAATCGTTTCCTTTGAGGTTTTGTTATGTCAGATTGAATCTTATGGATGAGAGAGCACATTATGTATGTCTTGCGATGGGGTATCTGTGGTGACAATAGGACGTTCTATTGATCCACTTGATGTATGTTTTGGTTATCAACTATACAATTTACCATTGTATTGGGTGTGTTGGGGACACAAGAGACTCTTTGTTATTTGGTTGCAGGGTTGTTTGAGAGAGACCATCTTCATCCTACACCTCCCACGAATTGATAAACCTTAGGTCATCCACTTGAGGGAAATTTGCTACTGTCCTACAAAACTCTGCGCTTGGAGGCCCAACACGAGTCTACAAGAAGAAGGTTGCATAGTAGACATCAAGCTCTTTTCTGGCGCCGTTGCCGGGGAGGTGAGTGCTTGAAGGTATATCTTTAGATCTTACAATTGAATCTTTTACTTTCTTGTTTTATCACTAGCTTAGTCTTTAAAAGAAAACTACAAAAAAAATGGAATTGAGGTTGCCTCATATGCTTCATCTTTTTAATGTCTTTCGTGAAAATGATGGAAAGGAAAATTGTGCTCAAGTGTTAGAAGAAGAAGCTAATAAAATGTTTGGCACTAAATCTTTGAATGATGAGCATGATTGCAATGTTGTTAGTATGCTTGCTATAAATATCCATGATGCTAATGATATGCAAAGCTACAAGCTTGGGGATGCTATGTTTGATGAAGATGATATGTTTAATCCCCCAAGTTTTGATGAGCAAATTTATTATGATGAAAGCATGCCTCCTATTTATGATGATTATTGTGATGACATGTATGCTATAAAGAATAATGATAACCATGAAACTTGGGATCATGATTTTAATTTTCAATTGGATTATGCCTCACATGATAGTTATTTTGTTGAGTTTTCTCCCACTACTATTGATGAGAATAAATTTGCTTATGTGGAGAGTAATAAATTTTTTATGCATGTGGATCATGAAAAGAATGCTTTATGTGATAGTTATATTATTGAATTCATTCATGATGCTACTGAAAATTATTATGAGGGAGGAATATATGCTTGTAGGAATTGCAAAAATATCAAATTTCCTCTGTGTGTGTTGAAAGTTTTGAAGTTATGCTTGTTTTGCCTTCCTATGCTAGTTGATTCTTGTTCCCATAAATTGTTTGCTCACAAAATCCCTCTGCATAGTAAGTGGGTTAGACTTAAATTTTCTAGTCATATGCTTCATGATGCTCCCATTATGTTTCAATTCTTATCTTTTATGTAAGCATCATTGAAATCATCATGCCTAGCTAAAAAGGTATTAAAGAAAAGCGCTTGTTGGGAGACAACCCAATATTTACCCCTACTGTTTTTATGTTTTCACATGATTAATATACTGTAGTAATCATATTTTATATGTTTTATTTCAATAAAGTGCCAAGTAAAGCCTTTGGGATAGTGTGGATGATAGTTGACTTGATTCTGTGCAAAAACAGAAACTTTTGCTCCCAGTGCAGAAATTCTCAAAAATCACCAGAGGGTCAAAAGCTTCTGAAATTTTTACAAACGATTTATATACAAATTTCCCACGTTTCCCTAATTTTTCAGCATTTTTGGAGTTGCAGAAGTATGGTGATTGTTCAGATCATTACAGACTGTTCTGTTTTTGACAGATTCTGTTTTCAATGCATAGTTTGCTTGTTTTAGTGTATCCATAGATTATATTAAGTGATATAAATTGTGGAAATGATAAGTTACAATAGGCATTGTGTGAGAACAATTATGAATCTTATCTTTGACAGTACCCAAGTGAATGATTAGCTCTTTATCATACTAACCCATCTCACGAAGTTCTGTTATGTTTTGTGTGATTGAAGTTTTCAAGTTTTCGGTGAGATATCGATATGAGGAGAATAAGTACTGGAAAGACCATAATATTGTGGATTCCCAAGGCACCCCAAGGTAATATTCAAGGAAGATCCAAGCAACTAAGCTTGGGGATGCCCCGGAAGGCATCCCCTCTTTCGTCTTCAACATTATCGGTAACCTCACTTGGAACTATAATTTTATTCGTCACATGATATGTGTTTTGCTTGGAGCATCATTTTATTTTGTTAGTATTTTCTTGCTGTTATTTAGATTAATGTTTTAAATATTCTATTTCAATAAAAGTGTCAAGGGTAGCCTTCACCATGCTCAATTTGCAAGTATATGAGTTGCTGTTTCAAAACAGAAAGTTTGCTGTTAGTGCAAAAATTCCCTAGAATGGTCAGTATGTCATAAAATCTTGAAATTTTGACACAGCATGCTCTTATAAATTATATACAGTGTGGTAAAGTTTCAGAATTTTTGGAGTTAATTAAGTATGGATCTTGCTGCATTGTTTACAAACTGTTCTGTTTAGGCAGATTGCTGTTATGTTTGCATTGTTTGCATATGTTGGCTTGTTAATGATTCTATTTGAGGATGTAAGTATTAAATATGCAGAGGAATTTTTTATGCAATGTTAAATAATAATTTTAGTGATTTTCTACAGTAGAGAATGATAAGGTTATGCATTGATTTATACTAACTTACCTCATGAGTTCTTGTTGAGTTTTGTGTGGATGAAGTTTTTGAGATTTAGGAAAACCGTGATATGAGGGGAATTAAGGAGACACAAAAGCTCAAGCTTGGGGATGCCCAAGGCATTCCTAATTAATATTTCAAGAAGTCTCAAGCATCTAAGCTTGGGGATGCCCCGGTAGGCATCCCACCTTTCTTGATGAACAATTATCGGTTAGTATCGGTTGAACCTAAGTTTTTGCTTCTTCACATGATATGTGCTATCCTTGGAATATAATTTTATTTTGTTTTGTTTTGCTGTTTGAATAAAATACTTAAGATCTGAAATTCTTAGATGAGAGAGTCTTTACATGGTTATTTAATTTTTGACTACTCATTGATCTTCACTTATATCTTTTTGGAGTAGTTTGTCTTTTGCTCTAGTGCTTCACTTATATCTTTGTTCAGCACGGCGGTGGTTTCATTTTATAGAAATTGATGTACTCTCATGCTTCACTTATATTATTTTGAGAGTCTTCAACAGCATGGTAATTTTCTTAGGCTATGAATTTAGTCCTAATATGATGGGCATCCAAGAGGGATATAATAAAAACTTTCATATAAAGTGCATTGAATACTATGAGAAGTTTGATTCCTTGCATATTGTTTTGAGATATAAAGACGGTGATATTAGAGTCATGCTAGTGAGTAATTGTCGATTGGTAGAAATACTTGTGTTAAAGTTTGTGATTCCCGTAGCATGCACGTATGGTGAACCGTTATGTGACGAAGTCGAAGCATGATTTATTTATTGATTGTCATCCTTTGTGTGAGGGTCGGGAGCGCGTGATGGTTAACTCCTACCAACCACTCCCCTAGGGGCATGCGTCTAATACTTTGTTTCGATAGCTAATAGACTTTTGCATTAAGTATGTGAGTTCTTTATGACTAATGTTGAGTCCATGGACTATACGCACTCTCACCCTTCCACAATTGCTAGCCTCTCTAGTACCGCGCAACTTTCACCGGTGCATTAAACCCACCATATACCTTTCCTCAAAACAGCCACCATACCTACCTATTATGGCATTTCCAGAGCCATTCCGAGATATATTGCCATGCAACTTCCACCGTTCCGTTTATTATGAAACGCATCATCATTGTCATATTGCTTTGCATGATCATGTAGTTGACATCATATTTGTGGCAAGGCCACCAATCATATTTTTCATACATGTCACTCTTAAGTCATTGCACATCCCGGTACACCACCGGAGGCATTCATATAGATTCATATTTTGTCCAAAGTATCGAGTTGTAATTCTTGAGTTGTAAGTAAATAAAAGTGTGATGATCATCATTATTAGAGCATTGTCCCATGTGAGGAAAGGATGATGGAAGCTATGATTCCCTCACAAGTTGAGATGAGACTCCGGACTTAAAAAAAAGGAAGAGGTCAAAGAGCCCAAAATAAAAAAAACAGGCCAAACAAGCCCACCAAAAAAACAAAAAAATGAGAGAACAGAGAGAAGGGGCAATGCTACTATTCCTTTTTCCACACTCGTGCTTCAAAGTAGCACCATGATCTTCATGATAGAGAGTCTCCGATATTGTCACTCTCATATACTAGTGGGAATTTTTCATTATAGAACTTGGCTTGTATATTCCAATGATGGGCTTCCTCAAATTGCCCTAGGTCTTCGTGAGCAAGCGAGTTGGATGCACACCCACTTAGTTTCTTTTGAGCTTTCATACACTTATAGCTCTAGTGCATCCGTTGCATGGCAATCCCTACTCACTCACATTCATATCTATTGATGGGCATCTCCATAGCCCGTTGATACGCCTAGTTGATGTGAGACTATCTCCTTCTTCTTTTTTTGTCTTCTCCACAACCACCATATTCTACTCCACCTATAGTGCTATATCCATGGCTCACGCTCATGTATTGCGTGAAAGTAGAAAACGTTTGAGAACATCAAAAGTATGAAACAATTGCTTGGCTTGTCATCGGGGTTGTGCATGATTTAATACTTTGTGTGATGAAGATGGAGCATAGCCAGACTATATGATTTTGTAGGGATAACTTTCTTTGGCCATGTTATTTTGAGAAGACATAATTGCTTTGTTTGTATGCTTGAAGTATTATTTTTTATGTCAATATTAAACTTTTGTTTTGAATCTTATGGATCTGAATATTCATGCCACAATAAAGAAAATTACATGGATAAATATGTTAGGTAGCATTCCACATCAAAAATTCTGTTTTTATCATTTACCTACTCGAGGACGAGCAGGAATTAAGCTTGGGGATGCTTGATACGCCTCCAACGTATCTATAATTTTTTATTGTTCCATGCTATTATATTATCTGTTTTGGATTTTTTATATGCATTGATATGCTATTTTATATTATTTTTTTGGACTAACCTATTAACCCAGAGCCCAGTGCCAGTTTCTGTTTTTTTCTTATTTTTGAGCTTCGCAGAAAAGGAATATCAAATGGAGTCCAAATGAGCTGAAAATTGATGTTGGCTTGAACTACGTTGGTATTTCCCCAAAGAGGAAGGGATGATGCAGCACAGCAACTGTAGGTATTTCCCTCAGTGATGAGACCAAGGTTATCGAACCAGTAGGAGAACCAAGCAACACTACGTAAACAGCACCAGCACACAAAGAACAAATACTTGCAACCCGATGTGTTAAAGGGGTTGTCAATCCCTTTCGGATAACGGCGCCAGAAATTGGCAAACAGACGGGAGATAAATTGTAGTAGACTGGATCAATAGATCATGAATAAAATAAAGTGAAGCAAAATATTTTTGGGTTTTTAGAAATATAGATCTGAAAATAAAAGTGGCAAATAAATAAAAAGGCAAATAGCAATATAGATCTGAAAGTATATGATGAGAAAATAGACCCGAGTGCCGTAGATTTCACTAGTGGCTTGTCTCGAGAAAAATAGCATACGGTGGGTAAACAAATTACTGTTGGGCAATTGATAGAACTTCAAATAATTATGACAATATCCAGGCAATGATTATTATATAGGCATCACGTCCAAGATTAGTAGACCGACTCCTGTCTGCATCTACTACTATTACTCCACACATCGAACGCTATCCAGCATGCATCTAGTGTATTAAGTTCATGGAGAAACGGATTAATGCAATAAGAACGATGACATGATGTAGACAAGATCTATTTATGTAGAAATAGACCCCATCTTGTTATCCTTAATAGCAATGATACATACGTGTCGGTTCCCCTTCTCTCACTGGGATCAAGCACCGTAAGATCGAACCCATCACAAAGCACCTCTTCCCATGGCAAGAAAAATTGATCTAGTTGGCCGAACTAAACCAAAGATTCGAAGAAGAAATACAAGGCTATAAGTAATCATGCATATAAGAGATCAAAAGACTCAAATAACTTTCATGGATAAAAACATAGATCTGATCATAAACTCAAAGTTCATCGGATCCCAACAAACACACCGCAAAAAGAGTTACATCAAATAGATCTCCAAGAGACCATTGTATTGAGAATCAAAAGAGAGAGAGGAAGCCATCTAGCTACTAACTACGGACCCGTAGGTATACAATGAAATACTCACGCATCATCGGAGAAGCACCAATGAGGATGATGGACCCCTCCATGATGGTGTCTAGATTGGATCTGTGGTTTTTGGAACTTGCGATGGCTGGAATTGATTTTTGTCGACTCCCCTAGGGTTTTTGGAATATTAGGGTATTTATAGAGCAAAGAGGCGGTGCGGGAGGTGGCCGAGGAGGGCACAACCCACCTGGGCGCGCCTGGGCCCCTAGGCGCGCCCTGGTGGGTTGTGCTCCCCTCGGAGCCCCCCTCAGGTACTTTCTTGGCCCAACTTGTGTCTTCTGGTCCAGAAAAATCACCAAAAAGTTTCGCTGCGTTTGGACTCCGTTTGGTATTGATTTCCTGCGAAGTAAAAAACAAGCAAAAAACAGCAACTGGCACTGGGCACTATGTCAATAGGTTAGTCCCAAAAGATGATATAAAGTTGCTATAAAATGATTGTAAAACACCCAAGAATAATAAAATAATAGCATGGAACAATCAAAAATTATAGATACGTTGGAGACATATCAAAAATTTACGGTGATTTTTTATGGACCAGAAGAAGCCCACAAAGCATCGGAGTTGGGCCAGAAGAGCCACGAGGCGAAGACATGGGTGGAGGGCGCCCCCCCCTAGGGCGCGCCCTCCTGTCTTGCCGCTGCCTCATGGACCCCCCTGACTTGTTTCCGACGCCAAAAATTCATATAAATATAGAAACCTCCAGAAAGAAACCTAGATCGGAAGTTCCGGCGACGCAAGCTTCTGTAGCCATGAAAAACCAATCGGGAGCCCGTTCCGGCATCCTGCCAAAGGGGGAAATCATCACCGGAGGCCATCTTCATCATCCCGGTGGTCTCCATGATGAGGAGGGAGTAGTTCACCCTTGGGGCTGAGGGTATGCACCAGTAGCTATGTGTTTGATCTCTCTCTCTCTCTCTCTCGTGTTCTTGATTTGGCACGATCTTTATGTTCCGCGAGCATTGTTAATATAGTTGGATCATACGGTGTTTCTCCCCCTCTACCTCCTTGTGATGAATTGAATCTTTTCCTTTGAGGTTTTGTTATGTCGGATTGAATCTTATGGATGTGAGAGCACTTTATGTATGTGTTGCGATGGGATATCTGTGGTGACAATGGGATGTTCTATTGATCCACTTGATGTATGTTTTGGTTATCAACTTGCGGATTCCCATGGTGACATTGGGGTAATCTATGTATAGGGGTTGAAACGCGTTTTCATATTCCTTTCTCAGATAGAAATCTCAGGATGCTCTTGAAGTTCTTTGTGCAGAACCTGGCCCTCAATCTTGAAGCAAGGGGGAATATCTTCAGAACACCGGGTGGATGTGACCACGAGAACCTAATGTTGGAGTTAGTAAAATCATTTAACCCGAATAGAAGGGAGGTCAGAGTCCCAGAGTAAAGGTCGAGGAGTAAAAGATCCTAGTACCAACTTGTGACGCCCCCGGCCCGATCGTGCACTAATCATACACGCAAATGCACACGATCAAGCCTAAGGACTCACGGGAAGATATCACAACACAACTCTAAAACATAAATAAAGTCATACAAGCTTTATATTACAAGCCAGGGGCCTCGAGGGCTCGAATACATAAGCTTGCGAACAAGCGTCAGCGGAAGCATCAGATATCTGAGTACAGATATGAAATAGAAATAGAAAGGCCTTTAGGAAGGCGGGGCAAAATAAAACACTACGATCGAAAGGCGAAGGCCTCCTGCCTGGGACCCTCCGATCCTACTCCTGGTCGTCAGTCAACTCGTAGTAGTATCCATCCTCTGGGTAGTAGTAGTAACGATCGTCGGGGCATCTGTCTCAGGGGGCTCCGTCCTCTGGTCACGTCAAACTGATATGGGGAGAAAAAGGAAAACAAAGCAACCGTGAGTACTCAGAAGTACTCAGCAAGCAAGGATCTACACTACATATGCAACATTATCAAGGGGAGGCTGTATATGTGGACTGGGCTGCAGAAATGCCAGAATAGAGAGAAGGCCTAGTCCTATCGAAGACTAGCATCTTCAGCAGTCTTGCAGCAGTAGAAGAGAGTAGAACAATACAATATAATGTAGCAGTAATAATATCAACCTCATCCTGAGATCCTTTCTCGACTCCCTGCGAGAAAGCAATCCCAGAGCCATACATACAGGTCTCATCACAGGTATCCAGTTCTAAATTGTATCAATCAGGATACAACTCCGAGTGTCCTTTACCGTAGGACCGGCTATCGATAGAAGTGTTCTTCCCTACAGGGGTGCACCAACTTACCCAACACGCTCGATTAACTTCGGCCGGACACACTTTCCTGGGTCATGCCCGGCCTCGGCCAAACGACACATCGCAACCCTACCTACAGCTCAGCAGAGAGGTCCCCGTCGGTCTACATCCTAAGCGCTCAGAGGTCTTGGGCCATCGCCCTGTGCACTCCGAGTCGTTGCGTGCAGGGGGAAGCCAGGCACCAGGGGGGCGCCGGTCCGTCCCGGCCGCAAGGCTGAACTAGACGTCTGACAGAGCTTTCGGCTGATGCTACGATGCAGAACGCCCATACTATGCCCACGTGATGGTTAGTGCTATCAGGCCAGAGGCCTGCTCGGATCAAATATCCAAATCGTTAGGACTAGGGCTTGCGGTAACGAGCAGAGACTCACGAAAGATGTGACCCCGTCGCCCCGTCTCGAGGACTTGCGGCAAGGGTTAAGAATGCCAGGCCGCGCCTCGTATTCACCACTCGGGCACCACACTGGCAACCCGCCTTCACATCACACGCGGGTACCCCTCAGGGTCGACCCGCCTTTCCAAGTAACAATGTAAGGTCCAAGTATCCGTGTGTCCATAACATCAGGGAATCCGAGGTATCACCCTCATTGAATTCCCACTCGATGTATCCATCAAGGTGAACTAGGAGGAATCACCCTCACTGGGTCCACACTTGAGGCGTTGTAGGACAGCGTCGTTATCGGAAGCGGTGAAGGAGGAATCACCCTCGATGACCACGACCGAATAGCTACTCTACAGAGTTAACATCAGAAGTGCTACAAGAGGTTTCACCCTCGGCACTCGATAGTAACGCTGCAGTGTCGTTACAACTAAGGGGGGTGATGTGCGGTGTCGGGTCCTGGTCTTCAATCCCGTTGATCGGGTCTTCTGACGATCCAGCGCGGCAGTCGGGATAAGTGGGGTCACTGATAGGTGTCTACCCAGCCTAGACTAAACAGTTTAGGATATGTAGGTAATTATCAACAGCAGGTTACAATGAACAGGCTATGCATCAGAATAGGTAAAGCAGTAGTAGCAGCAATTCTAATGCAAGCATGGGAAATTAGAATGGGCGATATCGGGATGATCAAAGGTGGGGCTTGCCTGGTTGCTCGGCGGCAAGGGCAAGGTCGTCTATGGTGTCTTCGGGATCCGGAGCTGCGTCGGTCTCGGGGACGACGTCGGGGTCGGGGGCTATCGAGAGAGAAGAGGGGGAGGAAACAGTATAAATATATAGCAAGCATGAGCATGACAAATACGATACACGGTGCTAGGGGTAGTCTAACGCAGCATCACACGTAACAGACGGAGCGGGAGAATATCTGACGATATTTCCCGGGTCTTTGGAATTATCGGACAGAGGATAAGAGGGGAACGGTTGCAAGTTCAGATAGTTAGGGACGCGTGACGGACGAACGGACCACGTATTCAGATTCGTCTCGTCGTTCTGAGCAACTTTCATGTACAAAGTATTTTCATCTGAGCTACGGATTATTTTATATGATTTTCTAAAGTTTTTATTAATTTCTGGAATTTATTTAAATAGGTTGACTAAGTCAAATGGTCCAGTCAGCAGATCCAGTCAGCGTTGACTGGGTCAAGGTTGACCAGCCAACAGGGTCAAGGGGGACCCACATGTTATAGTCTACTAACACTAATTAACAGATTAATTAGACTAACTATTTAATTAGTTTAATTAAACAGAATTAATTAAGTTAATTATTCATTTAATTAACTAATTAATTAATACTTATTTAATTTTAATTCCGTTTTAAACAGGGGCTGGGCCCCGTCGGTCATAGGGCCGGGGCGGACATGTCCGGGCCGTGTCTGTTCGGGCACCGGACACGTCCGGGCCAGCGCGCGCGCGTGCACCAGAGGCGAGGCCAAGGCCGGAGCGCGGCGCGGCGAGGCCGGCCGGGCGGGCGCGAGGGGAGGCACAGCGAGTGCGGGCGAGCGGCAGCCGGGCGCGGTGCGGCGTCGGGACCGGAGGCGCGCGGGCGGCGGTGGCACGCGCGGCGGGCGAGCGGGGCCGGAGCGGGCGCGGCCGAAGCGCGCGGTCACGCGTGGGCGAGCGGGCGGCGGGGCGCGGCCGGAGCACGCGCGGGCCGGGCGGCGGCCGGAGGCGGGGAGGCGAAGGAAGAGAGGGGAGGAGGTGGCCCTCACAGCGGGGCGCAGGGACGGGCAGCGTGCTCGGGGAGGGTGGCCGGAGGAGGCGGCGCCGGCGGCGGGGTCCGGGCGGCGGCGGGCGGCGTCGGGCGGCGCGGGGAGGCGCGGGGCAGCGCGGGATCGGGCCTGCGCCCGATCTGGATCGGGGGGGGAGTGAGCGGGGGGGGGTGGGGAGCGGCTAGGGTTACGCGTCGGGGGTGGGGGATAGGGGAGGGGAGTGGGCGCCGGCTGGCCCCGGCCTGGCTAGCCCAGTGGCCAGCTGGCCGGGCCCAGCGAGGGGGGGGGGGCTTTATTTTCTTTTGTTCTTTTTCTTTTTATAAATTCATATACCTCTGTTTAGTAAATTTATTAGGCCCCCAAACCGAATTTTGTAAAAAGGAGACCTAGTCCATAAATACCAGTGCTTTATTTCCTAACACCTAAATTAGTTTTGGCAAACATCATTTCATACTTAAATTGATTTAATAATGGTTATTAAATATTGTTTTTAGTCGCTGTTTGAAGATGTTTGAGTCACTTACCCAACTCCAATATGTTGGTTTCAATTTTAGAATTGTCTCTGATTTATTTGCTATTTAATGAACAATTTAGGTTTCTAGTTTGGACACTTTTATTTTCCCCACTTTCATTTAAATTGAATTTGGGTTAGGAGTTGAAATGCATATTAGTTTAATGATGACATGCACTGATAACATGCTGACTTGGCAATATCAAATGGGATTACTGTGGCTAACCACCGGGTGTTTACAAATCTCCTCTCCTACAAGAATTCTCGTCCCGAGAATTAAGAAGTAGAAGGAAAAAGTTTCGGGGTATTCCGCACGAATGATTACCTCGCGTTCCCAAGTGCTTCATTTTCAGTATGATTTGACCCTGCACTTTACTGGGAACTTGGTAACCTTCTGACGGGTTCGACGTTCACGTTCATCGAGAATGCGGATCGATGCTCCTTATAAGATATATCATCTTGCAATTCAAGCCTCTCGTGATCCACAGATCGTGCGGAGATTCCTTGAAGCATTTTACGAATTGCAACAACATGAGACGTCGTGGTATGAAGAGAATTGCGGCGGCAATTCCAATTTTATATACGCCACTTTGACCACGGTCTTGCAACAATGCGGAAAGACCAAGGACATGTAGCGTGGAGCTAGCTTGCCCTTGATTCCAAACGTTGAGTGCCCTTCATAGGGGTTGACACGAAGATAAGCTTGATCACCAGTTTGATAAGTCAACCCCATCGTTTGCGATCTCATATTGCTCTTCTGGCGGTCCCTGAGCCGCCTTGAGATTTTTCCTCCCGGACAATACGAACTTGTTCTTCGGCTTGTTGAATAAATCTGGACCCACGAGCGTCGTTCCCCATTTCTGACCAATTCAGAGGGGTTCGACACTTACGTCCATAGAGAACTTCAAAGGGGGCCCCATTTTCAAGCTGGCTTTGATAGCTGTTGTTATAGGAGAACTCGGCATCATGGGAAAGATTCTTCCCACTTCTTGCCAAACGATATACACAACTCGCAACATGTCTTCCAAGCAACTTGATTAACTCCGTTCAACTTGGCCTTGGATTGAGGATGATAAGCTGAACTCCAGGTAATATGAGTTCCCATGAGCCTTTTTGGAAACTTTCCCAGAAATGACCAGTGATATGCTGCCACCACGGTCCTGAACTGATCTCTTTCGGATCGTGGAGTGAAACAATTCTGAGATATATAACTCTGCTAACTGACTAGCAGTGATCGTCTCCTTGACAGGCAGAAAGTGTGCAACTTTGGAGAGTTGGTCGACAACGACAAGGATAGCAATCGTGACAACACAGGGTGCCCCTCGATAAGAGATCCTGTAAGCAGAACCTGGCCCTCAATCTTGAAGGCAAGGGGATATCTTCAGAACACCGGGTGGATGTGCCACGAAACCTAATGTTGGAGTGTAAAAATCATTTAACCCGAATAGAAGAGAGGTCAGAGTCCCAGAGTAAAGGTCGGGAGTAAAAGATCCTAGTAACCCCCACCCAATTGGCGACGTGGGCCCGTAAGCCACACAGCCAAGTTATGTAAACACTTTTCGGTTTCTAGACTCACTTCGGCCAAGGAGTTTGGAAAGGGGGTTCCTACAGGCAGTCGGCTCTGATACCAACTTGTGACGCCCCCGGCCCGATCGTGCACTAATCATACACGCAATGCACACGATCAAGCCTAAGGCTCACGGGAAAGATATCACAACACAACTCTAAAACATAAATAAAGTCATACAAGCTTTATATTACAACCAGGGCCTCCTAGGGCTCGATACATAAGCTTGCGAACAAGCGTCAGCGGAAGCATCAGATACTGAGTACAGATATGAATAGAAACAAAGGCCTTTAGGAGGCAGGGCAAATAAAACACTACGATCGAAAGGCGAAGGCCTCCTGCCTGGGACCCTCCGATCCTACTCCTGGTCTCAGTACTCGTAGTAGTAATCCATCCTCTGGTAGTAGTAGTACGATCGTCAGGGCATCTGTCTCAGGGGGCCCGTCCTCTGGTCACTCAAACTGATATGGGAGAAAAGGAAAAACAAGCAACCGTGAGTACTCAGAAGTACTCACAAGCAAGGATCTACACTACATATGCAACATTATCAAGGGGAGGCTGTATATGTGACTGGGCTGCAGAAATGCCAGAATAGAGAGAAGGCCAGTCCTATCGAGACTAGCTCTTCAGCATCTTGCAGCATAGAAAGAGTAGAACAATACAAAATAATGTAGCATAAATATCAACCTCATCCTGATATCCTTTCTCGACTCCCTGCGAAAAGCAATCAGATGCCATACATACAGTCTCCATCACAGGTACAGTTCAAATTGTATCAATCAGGATACAACTCCGAGTGTCCTTTACCGTAGGACCGGCTATCGATAGAAGTTGTTCTTCCCTGCAGGGTGTGCACCACTTACCCAACCATGCTCGATTAACTTCGGCCGGACACACTTTCCTTCCTGGTTCTTCCCGGCCTCGGCCAAACGACACATCGCAACCCTACCTACACTCATCAGAGAGGTCCCCGTCGGTCTACATCCTAAGCGCTCAGAGGTCTTGGGCCTCGGCCCTGTGGCACTCCAAGCTCCGTCGTTGCGTGCATGGGGAAGCCAGGCACCAGGGGGGCGCCGGTCCGTCCCGGCCGCAAGCTGAACTAGACGTCTGACAGAGCTTTCGGCTGATGCTACTGATGCAGACGCCCATACTTGCCCCTGATGGTTAGTGCTATCAGGCCAAGGCCTTCTCTGTCAATTCAGTCGTTGCGTGCAGGGGGAAGCCAGGCACCAGGGGGGCGCCGGTCCGTCCCGGCCGCAAGGCTGAACTAGACGTCTGACAGAGCTTTCGGCTGATGCTACGATGCAGAACGCCCATACTATGCCCACGTGATGGTTAGTGCTATCAGGCCAGAGGCCTGCTCGGATCAAATATCCAAATCGTTAGGACTAGGGCTTGCGGTAACGAGCAGAGACTCACGAAAGATGTGACCCCGTCGCCCCGTCTCGAGGACTTGCGGCAAGGGTTAAGAATGCCCGGCCGCGCCTCGTATTCACCACTCGGGCACCACACTGGCAACCCGCCTTCACATCACACGCGGGTACCCCTCAGGGTCGACCCGCCTTTCCAAGTAACAATGTAAGGTCCAAGTATCCGTGTGTCCATAACATCAGGGAATCCGAGGAATCACCCTCATTGAATTCCCACTCGATGTATCCATCAAGGTGAACTAGGAGGAATCACCCTCACTGGGTCCACACTTGAGGCGTTGTAGGACAGCGTCGTTATCGGAAGCGGTGAAGGAGGAATCACCCTCGATGACCACGACCGAATAGCTACTCTACAGAGTTAACATCAGAAGTGCTACAAGAGGTTTCACCCTCGGCACTCGATAGTAACGCTGCAGTGTCGTTACAACTAAGGGGGGTGATGTGCGGTGTCGGATCCTGGTCTTCAATCCCGTTGATCGGGTCTTCTGACGATCCAGCGCGGCAGTCGGGATAAGTGGGGTCACTGATAGGTCTCTACCCAGCCTAGACTAAACAGTTTAGGATATGTAGGTAATTATCAACAGCAGGTTACAATGAACAGGCTATGCATCAGAATAGGTAAAGCAGTAGTAGCAGCAATTCTAATGCAAGCATGTGAAATTAGAATGGGCGATATCGGGATGATCAAAGGGGGGGGGCTTGCCTGGTTGCTCGGCGGCAAGGGCAAGGTCGTCTATGGTGTCTTCGGGATCCGGAGCTGCGTCGGTCTCGGGGACGACGTCGGGGTCGGGGGCTATCGAGAGAGAAGAGGGGGAGGAAACAGTATAAATATATAGCAAGCATGAGCATGACAAATACGATACATGGTGCTAGGGGTAGTCTAACGCAGCATCACACGTAACAGACGGAGCGGGAGAATATCTGACGATATTTCCCGGGTCTTTGGAATTATCGGACAGAGGATAAGAGGGGAACGGTTGCAAGTTCGGATAGTTAGGGACGCGTGACGGACGAACGGACCGCGTATTCAGATTCGTCTCGTCGTTCTGAGCAACTTTCATGTACAAAGTATTTTCATCTGAGCTACGGATTATTTTATATGATTTTCTAAAGTTTTTATTAATTTCTGGAATTTATTTAAATAGGTTGACTAAGTCAAATGGTCCAGTCAGCAGATCCAGTCAGCGTTGACTGGGTCAAGGTTGACCAGCCAACAGGGTCAAGGGGGACCCACATGTCATAGTCTACTAACACTAATTAACAGATTAATTAGCCTAACTATTTAATTAGTTTAATTAAACAGAATTAATTAAGTTAATTATTCATTTAATTAACTAATTAATTAATACTTATTTAATTTTAATTCCGTTTTAAACAGGGGCCGGGCCCCGTCGGTCATAGGGCCGGGGCGGACATGTCCGGGCCGTGTCTGTTCGGGCACCGGACACGTCCGGGCCAGCGCGCGCGCGTGCACCAGAGGCGAGGCCAAGGCCGGAGCGCGGCGCGGCGAGGCCGGCCGGGCGGGCGCGAGGGGAGGCACAGCGAGCGCGGGCGAGCGGCAGCCGGGCGCGGTGCGGCGTCGGGACCGGAGGCGCGCGGGCGGCGGTGGCACGCGCGGCGGGCGAGCGGGGCCGGAGCGGGCGCGGCCGAAGCGCGCGGTCGCGCGTGGGCGAGCGGGCGGCGGGGCGCGGCCGGAGCACGCGCGGGCCGGGCGGCGGCCGGAGGCGGGGAGGCGAAGGAAGAGAGGGGAGGAGGTGGCCCTCACAGCGGGGTGCAGGGACGGGCAGCGTGCTCGGGGAGGGTGGCCGGAGGAGGCGGCGCCGGCGGCGGGGTCCGGGCGGCGGCGGGCGGCGGCGGGCGGCGCGGGGAGGCGCGGGGCAGCGCGGGATCGGGCCTGCGCCCGATCTGACTGGCTCAGAAATGCCAGAATAGAGAGAAGGCCTAGTCCTATCGAAGACTGCATCTTCAGCACTTGCAGCAGTAGAAGAGAGTAAACAATACATATAATGTAGCAGTAATAATATCAACTCATTCCTGAGATCCTTCTCTCGACCGCCCGCGCAGAAAGCAATCCCAGAGCCATACATACAGGTCTCATCACAGGTATCCAGTTCTAAATTGTATCAATCAGGATACAACTCCGAGTGTCCTTTACCGTAGGACCGGCTATCGATGAAGTGTTCTTCCCTGCAGGGTGCACCAACTTACCCAACACGCTCGATTAACTTCGGCGCGACACACTTTCCTGGGTCATCGCCCCCCTCGGCCAAACGACACATCGCAACCCTACCTACAGCTCAGTCAGAGAGGTCCCCGTCGGTCTACATCCTAAGCGCTCAGAGTCTTGGGCCACTCGCCCTGTGCACTTCCGAGCTAGGGTTCGGTCGGGTGGGGGATATGGGGGAGGGGAGTGGGCGCCGGCTGGGCCGGCCTGGCTAGCCCAGTGGCCAGCTGGGCCGAGGCCCAGCGAGGGGGGGGGGCTTTATTTTCTTTTGTTCTTTTTCTTTTTATAAATTCATATACCTCTGTTTAGTAAATAGTTAGGCCCCAAACCGAATTTTGTAAAAAGGGAGACCTAGTCCATAAATACCAGTGCTTTATTTCCTAACACCTAAAATTAGTTTGGGCAAAACATCATTTCATACTTAAATGAGATTTAATAAATGGTTATTAAATATTGTTTTTAGTCGCTGTTTGAAGATGTTTGAGTCACTTACCCAACTCCAATGATGTTGGTTTCAATTTTAGAATTGTCTCTGATTTATTTGCTATTTAATGAACAATTTAGTTTCTATGTTGGACAACTTTTATTTTCCACTTTCATTTAAATTTGAATTTGAGGTTAGGAGTTGAAATGCAATATGATGTTAATGATGATCATGCACTGATAATCATGCTGACTTGGCATTATCAAAATGGGATTACTGTGGCTAACCACCGGGGGTGTTACAAATCTCCTCTACTAACAAGAATTCTCGTCCCGAGAATTAAGAAGTAGAAGGAAAAAGTTCGGGGTATTCCGCACGAAGATTATCCTCGCGTTCCCAAGTGGTTTCATTTTCAGTATGATTTGACCACTGCACTTTGAGGAACTTGGTAACCTTCTGACGGGTTCGACGTTCAGCTTCATCGAGAATGCGGATCGGATGCTCCTTATAAGATAGATCATCTTGCAATTCAAGCATCTCGTGATCCACAGATCGGTGCGGAGATTCCTTGAAGCATTTACGAAGTTGCGACACATGGAAGACGTCGTGGTTATGAGAGAATTGCGGCGGCAATTCCAATTTATACGCCACTTGACCACGTCTTGCAACAATGCGGAAAGGACCAATGTAGCGTGGAGCTAGCTTGCCCTTGATTCCAAAACGGTGAGTGCCCTTCATAGGGGTGACACGAAGATAAGCTTGATCACCAGGTTGATAAGTCAAACCCCATCGTTTGTGATCATAGTTGCTCTTCTGGCGGTCCTGAGCCGCCTTGAGATTTTCCCGGACAATACGAACTTGTTCTTCGGCTTGTTGAATAATATCTTGACCCACGAGCGGTCGTTCCCCAGTTTCTGACCAATTCAGAGGGGTTCGACACTTACGTCCATAGAGAACTTCAAAGGGGGCCATTTTCAAGCTGGCTTGATAGCTGTTGTTATAGGAGAACTCGGCATATGGAAGAGATTCTTCCCACTTCTTGCCAAACGATATAACACAAGCTCGCAACATGTCTTCAAGCACTTGATTAACTCGTTCAACTTGGCCTTGGGATTGAGGATGATAAGCTGAACTCCAGGTAATATGAGTTCCCATAGCCTTTTGGAAACTTTCCCAGAAATGACCAGTGAATATGCTGCCACGGTCTGAACTGATCTCTTTCGGAATACCGTGGAGTGAAACAATTCTGGAGATATATAACTCTGCTAACTGACTAGCAGTGATCGTCTCCTTGACAGGCAGAAAGTGTGCAACTTTGGAGAGTTGGTCGACAACGACAAGAATAGCATCGTGACAACACAGGGTGCCCTCGATAAGAGGATCCTGTAAGCAGAACCTGGCCCTCAATCTTGAAGCAAGGGGGAATATCTTCAGAACACCGGGTGGATGTGACCACGAGAACCTAATGTTGGAGTTAGTAAAATCATTTAACCCGAATAGAAGAGAGGTCAGAGTCCCAGAGTAAAGGTCGAGGAGTAAAAGATCCTAGTACCACCCAATTGGCGACGTGGGCCCGTAAGCCACACAGCCAAGTTAGTAAAACAGTTTTCGGTTTCTAGACTCAACTTCGGCCAAGGAGTTGGAAAGGGGGTTCCTACAGGCAGTCGGCTCTGATACCAACTTGTGACGCCCCCGGCCCGATCGTGCACTAATCATACACGCAAATGCACACGATCAAGCCTAAGGACTCACGGGAAGATATCACAACACAACTCTAAAACATAAATAAAGTCATACAAGCTTTATATTACAAGCCAGGGGCCTCGAGGGCTCGAATACATAAGCTTGCGAACAAGCGTCAGCGGAAGCATCAGATATCTGAGTACAGATATGAAATAGAAACAGAAAGGCCTTTAGGAAGGCAGGGCAAAATAAAACACTACGATCGAAAGGCGAAGGCCTCCTGCCTGGGACCCTCCGATCCTACTCCTGGTCGTCAGTCAACTCGTAGTAGTATCCATCCTCTGGGTAGTAGTAGTAACGATCGTCAGGGCATCTGTCTCAGGGGGCTCCGTCCTCTGGTCACGTCAAACTGATATGGGGAGAAAAAGGAAAACAAAGCAACCGTGAGTACTCAGAAGTACTCAGCAAGCAAGGATCTACACTACATATGCAACATTATCAAGGGGAGGCTGTATATGTGGACTGGGCTGCAGAAATGCCAGAATAGAGAGAAGGCCTAGTCCTATCGAAGACTAGCATCTTCAGCAGTCTTGCAGCAGTAGAAGAGAGTAGAACAATACAATATAATGTAGCAGTAATAATATCAACCTCATCCTGAGATCCTTTCTCGACTCCCTGCGAGAAAGCAATCCCAGAGCCATACATACAGGTCTCATCACAGGTATCCAGTTCTAAATTGTATCAATCAGGATACAACTCCGAGTGTCCTTTACCGTAGGACCGGCTATCGATAGAAGTGTTCTTCCCTGCAGGGGTGCACCAACTTACCCAACACGCTCGATTAACTTCGGCCGGACACACTTTCCTGGGTCATGCCCGGCCTCGGCCAAACGACACATCGCAACCCTACCTACAGCTCAGCAGAGAGGTCCCCGTCGGTCTACATCCTAAGCGCTCAGAGGTCTTGGGCCATCGCCCTGTGCACTCCGAGTCGTTGCGTGCAGGGGGAAGCCAGGCACCAGGGGGCGCCGGTCCGTCCCGGCCGCAAGGCTGAACTAGACGTCTGACAGAGCTTTCGGCTGATGCTACGATGCAGAACGCCCATACTATGCCCACGTGATGGTTAGTGCTATCAGGCCAGAGGCCTGCTCGGATCAAATATCCAAATCGTTAGGACTAGGGCTTGCGGTAACGAGCAGAGACTCACGAAAGATGTGACCCCGTCGCCCCGTCTCGAGGACTTGCGGCAAGGGCCATGAATGCCCGGCCACGCCTCGTATTCACCACTCGGGCACCACACTGGCAACCCGCCTTCACATCACACGCGGGTACCCCTCAGGGTCGACCCGCCTTTCCAAGTAACATTGTAAAGTCCAAGTATCCGTGTGTCCATAGCATCAGGGAATCCGAGGTATCACCCTCATTGAATTCCCACTCGATGTATCCGTCAAGGTGAACTAGGAGGAATCACCCTCACTGGGTCCACACTTGAGGAGTTGTAGGACAGCGTCGTTATCGGAAGCGGTGAAGGAGGAATCACCCTCGATGACCACGACCGAATAGCTACTCTACAGAGTTAACATCAGAAGTGCTACCAGAGGTTTCACCCTCGGCACTCGATAGTAACGCTGCAGTGTCGTTACAACTAAGGGGGGTGATGTGCGGTGTCGGGTCCTGGTCTTCAATCCCATTGATCGGGTCTTCTGACGATCCAGCGCGGCAGTCGGGATAAGTGGGGTCACTGATAGGTCTCTACCCAGCCTAGACTAAACAGTTTAGGATATGTAGGTAATTATTAACAGTAGGTTACAATGAACAGGCTATGCATCAGAATAGGTAAAGCAGGAGCAGCAGTAATTCTAATGCAAGCATGAGGAATTTAGAATGGGCGATATCGGTATGCTCAAGGGAGGGGCTTGCCTGGTTGCTCGGCGGCAAGGGCAAGGTCGTCTATGGTGTCTTCGGGATCCGGAGCTGCGTCGGTCTCGGGGACGACGTCAGGGTCGGGGGCTATCGAGAGAGAAGAGGGGGAGGAAACAGTATAAATATATAGCAAACATGAGCATGACAAATACGATACACGGTGCTAGGGGTAGTCTAACGCAGCATCTCACGTAACAGACGGAGCGGGAGAATATCTGACGATATTTCCCGGGTCTTTGGAATTATCGGACAGAGGATAAGAGGGGAACGGTTGCAAGTTCGGATAGTTAGGGACGCGTGACGGACGAACGGACCGCGTATTCAGATTCGTCTCGTCGTTCTGAGCAACTTTCATGTACAAAGTTTTTCGATCTGAGTTACGGATTATTTAATATGATTTTCTAAAGTTTTTATTAATTTCTGGAATTTAATTAATTATTTAAATTAACATTATCCGAAACAGTGTCTTGCTGACGTCAGCATGACGTCAGCATGACATCAGCATGACATCAGCAGTCTGTTAAGATTAATTAGGGTTTAATTAAGTTAATCACAGATTAATTAGTTAGTTTAATTAAACAGAGTTAATTAGGTTAATTATATAATTAATTATCTATTTCTTTTAATTCTTTTTTTTTATTCCAGGGCAGGCCCCACATGGCAGTGGCCCGGGGCGGACACGTCCGCGGCCAGGCCCATTCGGGGCCGGACAGGTCCGGCCAATGGAGCGGGTCAACACGCACCCGCGCGGCGACGCGGCTACGGGCGCGCGCCGGCGCGGGGAGTGGCGAGGCGACGCCGAGTGGCGCGCGGGCGCAGGCGGCAAGCTGGGCTCGGCGGCAGCTGGCGAGCAGCGGCGTGCGCGGGCGGCGAGCAGCTCGCGGAGCAGCAGTAGCAGCGCGGGCGGCGGCGCAAGACAGCGGCAGCAGCGAGGCTGCGCGGGCGAGGCGTGCGGCGAGCGAGGCGAGCACAGAGGGACGCGGGGGGGCACGAAGTGGCGCAGCGAGCGCGGCCATCGGCGTGGGCGGGCGAGCCAGGGCGCGGCCGGAGTGCGGCGACCGGGACGGGCGACGGGGACGGGGAGAGAGAGGGAGGCGGCGGCGGGGCTCACATTCGTTGCCGGGGTTCGGGGGCCGGCGAGGCTCGGGGTAGCCGTTGAGGGGGAGGACGAGGAGGCGGCGGGGGTTCGGCGGTCCAGCGAGGGAGGGCAGCGACGGCGACGAGGGAGGCGGCGAGCGCAGGCTCCGGGGAGGAGGCGAGGCGTCGGCGGCTGGCGGTCCGACGAGGTGGCGAAGGGGCGCCGGCTTGGTGGCGTCGAACGGCGACGGGGAGCGGGGCGGCGCGGTCGCCGGGGTCGCCGCCCCTCGATCTGGATCGGGTCGGGGGAAGCAGAGGAGCGAGGGAAGAGTGCGGGGTGGGCTAGGGTTTGCTGGCCTCCAGGGGGAGGCCATATAGGGAGGGAGTGGGCCGGCCGGCTGGGCCTTGGCCCAGTTGGTCCGGGGGGGGGGGGCTTTTCCTTTTTACTTTTCTTTTCTCTTTTTATAAATTCATATACCTCTGTTTAGTAAATAGTTAGGCCCCAAACCGAATTTTGTAAAAAGGGAGACCTAGTCCATAAATACCAGTGCTTTATTTCCTAACACCTAAAATTAGTTTGGGCAAAACATCATTTCATACTTAAATTAGATTTAATAAATGGTTATTAAATATTGTTTTTAGTCGCTGTTTGAAGATGTTTGAGTCACTTACCCAACTCCAATGATGTTGGTTTCAATTTTAGAATTGTCTCTGATTTATTTGCTATTTAATGAACAATTTAGTTTCTATGTTGGACAACTTTTATTTTCCACTTTCATTTAAATTTGAATTTGAGGTTAGGAGTTGAAATGCAATATGATGTTAATGATGATCATGCACTGATAATCATGCTGACTTGGCATTATCAAAATGGGATTACTGTGGCTAACCACCGGGGGTGTTACATTAGGGTTGATTGATGTGTGTCATGTGGTGTTATGTTAGTACGAACTCTACGGTTGTTTGTGACACTTATAGGAATAGCTCAATGGATTGATTGGAAAGAATAACTTTGAGGTGGATTCCTACCCTACAAGCAATTTCATCTTATGTTCTCCGTGATAGGAACTTTGGAGTGACTCTTTGTTGCACGTTGAGGGATTGCCATATGATCTAATTATGTTATCATTGTTGAGAGAACTTGCACTAGTGAAAGTATGAACCCTAGGCCATGTTTTCAAGCATTGCAATACCATTTTTGCTCACTTTTGTTACTTGCTACCTTGCTGTTTTTATATTTTCAGATTACAAAAACCCATATCTACTATCCATATTACACTTGGATCACCATCTCTTCGCCGAACTAGTGCACCTATACAATTTACCATTGTATTGGGTGTGTTGGGGACACAAGAGACTCTTTGTTATTTGGTTGCAGGGTTGTTTGAGAGAGACCATCTTCATCCTACGCCTCCCACGGATTGATAAACCTTAGGTCATCCACTTGAGGGAAATTTGCTACTGTCCTACAAAACTCTGCGCTTGGAGGCCCAACACAAGTCTACAAGAAGAAGGTTGCGTAGTAGACATCAAAAGCAACCGTCTCTAAAGCATTACTTTAAAAGGGATAATGGTAAATTGATTTATGTCATCTTTGATCTTACCATGTCATAAATAGTTTGATTACATCTTCAGGAACATTCCACTCACAGTGGAGTTTCGGGAGATGTAAGTTATGAAACTGTTTTCACAATTCATCAGACATTCGCTAAACTTGTAACTCAAAAATTTCTTTCCACAATCTAATTGTAGAAACATAATTTTTCTTGTTACAATAATTTCTACTTCATTTCGAAAACCTTTTGAATGATCCATATATCTACTTTAGTCATTTCTGAAGATAGACAAATCCACTGTTAGCAACAACCTTTATTGGACTACACACATCAAAATGTATGATCAACAATAAGTTTGTTTGCTCGTTCCTTATGGCCTTTGAACAGTATTTTAGTCACTTCACTTCTGGACAAAATTTGCAATTGTTAAATGATTCATAATCAAATGACTTCAAAATCCATCATAATGGAATTTCTCCATGCGGGTTTCTCCAATGTGGCCAAATGCAGTGCCACACATATGTGGTATTCTTTTAGTCTTGTGACATTTAGCGTCAGTGTCATGAATGTATTATATTATTATCAATATTCATAACATACATCTCATTCATAATGAAATTACGGCCCTTATGTTATTCATAACACTGAACAAAATTGTCCTATTATGAATAACTTACTTGCAACAAACATTATGCAATGGGATAGAGTGTATGAAACTCTCAAATGATTTATGAAAATAAATACAGAGGTAATATATTACTATCATATTCATAACATACATATCATTGATAATGGGAGTATGGCTCTAATGTTATTCATAACACTGAACAATAATTGCTCATCTATGAACAACTCTCTTACAACAAAACATTATGCAATGGCCTAGAGTGCATAAAACTCTAAAATGAATTTTGAAAATAAATACAGAGGTAATATATTATTATCAATATTCATAACGTACATCTCATTGATAATGGGAGTATGGCCCCAATGTTATTCATAACACTGAACAACAATTGCTCTTCTATGAACAACTTTCTTGCAACAAAACATTATGCAATGGGTTAGAGTATATAAAAATCTAAAATGAATTTTGAAAATAAATGTGGAGGTAACATGCTGACAAAAAGTTTGGTAACTTTTACAGTGTTCCCATCACGTATCTAAACCTCATTCCCAGCTGGTCTTTTAGGCCATAGTAGTTCTCGCATCGAGTCGCAACAGAATGCAATCGAGCGGGTATCTATGTGATCAACTTTTAATCAGAATACCCAAGAATCAGTGACTAACAGTTTAATCACAATTCCCAAGAAATATATCTTTGACCAGCCTTCTATACATCAATAACTTGTATGACATTCATACATGAGCTGGACATTTCAGTCTTCATTCTTTTTGCATTTATAATTCAAACAGTTCAACTTTTAGTATTTCTCCTACTCTCAGAAGAAGCACCCAACTTTAAGAGTGGCGTCGGCCTCGGACTTCTTAGGCGTGTAAGTTTTACTAACACCCTTCGGACACTTCCTTTCTCTTTAATTTGTTGTTTTATTCGCCTTCATCATATGACACGTGTTCTTCTGGATCCCTCTCTTATCAGTCTTATGCATAGAAAATACTTTACTAATAATTTGCAAATAAACATTGCTTTGGATATCACATATCTTTTAGGCTTTGTTTGTATCTGAAACTAATTTTCAGTTCCATGAATATCACATAACTATCCCAAACTTTTGAAGTTCGGGTTTTATGGAAGCAAACATATTTGCACTTGACCGTAATGGAATTCTAGCTTTTGGATTGAAGGACGAGAGTCACATCATCCATAGCATTAGCGGGAGAATACCGAAAGCATGCGATAGGACAAAGTCCTTCTCGGCACTCTAGAGGACAATCCTCATATTACGTTACCAATTGTAAAGTTTTAACCAGATATTTAACAGCTATTCAATTTTAATTGGGAAGGTGGAAACGCGAGCCAATATTCTATAACTATTATGCAAATCACACTAAGACTAGGTTCATAATTAATTACACTGAGAATTAAACAATTTAATTCTACAATGCACTCCCATTCAAATCAATATCTCTCATAATTGATTGTGAGTGATACAAGACCCGCATTTCAATTCAACACCATTGATGTGGACATCACTGATGAGGAGAATTTCAATCGATAGGCAAACTTGCCGATCACATCTCTATGTGACTCTTGTTCATCTTTCGATGGACGTGTTCCGAGCTCAGGACTATCCTGCCTGAACGTCAAAGACAACCAAGTGATCTTGCTGCGAGGTCTGACCGTCACCCACCTCATTCTTCTCAATTTGTTTGTACCCATGTGGACATGGCGCACCCCGAAAAGATACGAATTACAGACGGTGCTACACTTGGGTGAACACTAACTACTTTGATATTTTAAGTGAGAGATCACCCTAATAAAAGTGACTACCACTCAATCAAAAGGGTGCAATGAAAAGGATAAATATCTCAGGCAATTCATAATAGCATGATATGGTATAGCCCTTTCTGACGGAGAAGTATTTATTTTCATTGTCTTCGGCATTTGTGTCAGTGTCCACCTTCACGAAGATTGCGACCACCTTGTCGATGCACCAGATAATATTGCTATCTCTATAGCTAATAAATTAGTGCGTTACATAAGGTTAACACGCAGGTCATTAAAGTTGCAATCATATGGCTCCAGCCATCATGCCGAATCATGACACGCAGGTCATGTTAATTTAATTTTACATCATATAGTCATCTCATACATAATCAAATTAATATGACGAAGACTATACCACATCTAATGTACATATCATGTCATCCTGCAAAACCAAGTTAGACACCTCTAATCGGTTTATGCAAAAATTTATCTTACGTGGCTTCTAAGGTTTCGAAACAAACCGAAGCTACCAACGTTTATCATCAAGTATGATTATTCAAGTCGCTAGATTAACTTTGCAGGGCGTATAAACCATGAGATAAAAAATCTCGAGACCCATACTGAACTTTGTCATACGCAAGAACCCCGTGCAGATCATATCTGCATTGCCCTTTAGTCTACGAAACATCCATCTTTCTTTAACTATGGTGGAACCCAAAGACACTGAATCACTTCGCTGATCTATCGATCAGCATACTCAGGAGCAGCATAAAAGGATCACGGATTGCCAGAACTTTGCAAGATTCCGCCATGCCGTCAAGATCAGGACTACGCAAATTCAAGGGAAGCAAGAAGAACATCGGGTAATAGATTTCATCTACTACACGCACAAATAATTTTTAGCAATAGAACTCATCTACTACAAAATTATATTGTGCAACACCCATACATCTCATGTATTCTAGATCGTAACCTGCATCTACGCATAGCACGTCTCTTGATGCCACTGTAGGGAAACGCAGCAGAAAAAAAAAATTCCGACCTACACACCAGCCCAGGACCACTATCAAGATTGCATACAAGGTTTTTGATCTGATCGTTACCGACTCATAGCGCAGCGAATGTAGAGTCGATGAAGATCGTCGGTGCAGATCTCCGCAGCTAGGATTTACAACCTCCCAACAGCGAGGATGTACTCCCTCGTCCGCTCCTTGGACAGTTGAAAGTGCAACTAATCCGCGGGTGGTTTTGGTAATTCATAACAACATATAGCTCATTGAACTAATATCCATTCAAGTCTAATATTTCAGGAAGTTCAATGATTGGCATGGCATGGACTAGAGATGTGGACCCCTCAAAAAGCTAAGGACAAAGATTGGTAAAAGCTCAAGACTCTTCTTTTCCATTTTAGTGATCCAAGATCACATTGAGTCCATAGGAAAAGCCAATACTATTACAAGGGGATGAGGTGTTGCTTAATGGTCTACTTGCTCAAAATGCTTAGTGATATTGCTCCAAACCCTCAGCCACTTTCTCTTTTCCATATATGTCCAAAACCCAAAGTCAAACTCGGCCCCACCGATTTGATCTATCCGGTGCCACCGAGTTCAGTTGACATAGCCACTGCCAGAAACCCTAGACAATTCGGTCTCACCGACACGGATCTTGGTCTAACCGAGATGGCATTGCAAACTCTCTGTTTCCCTTCGTAACATTTCGTTCTCACCGAGATGAGCGATCGGCCCCACCGAGTTTGCATGACAAACTCTCTGTTTCCCTTCGTAACATTTCGGTCTCACCAAAATGAGCGATCGGTCCCACCGAGTTTGCCTGACCAACTCTTTGTTTGCTCATTGTTGAAATCGGTCCCACTGAGTTCATGCAATCGGTCTCACCGAGATGAGGTTTTCCCTTAGCCCTAGCAGATCGGTCCCACCGAGTTGATCTAGTCGGTCCCACCAAGATTCCTAACGTTCACATTTTGAACTAAATCGGTCCCACCGAGTTCTCCTATTCGGTCTGACCGAGTGGGGTCAAATGTGTGTAATGGTTGGATTTTGTGTGGATGCTATATATACCCCTCCACCCCCTTCTCCATTTGAGAGAGAGCCATCAGAATGTGCCTACACTTCGACTACTCATTTTCTGAGAGAGAACCACCTACTCATGTGTTGAGACCAAGACATTCCAATCCAACCACAAGAATCTTGATCTCTAGCCTTCCCCAAGTTGCTTTCCACTCAAATCATCTTTCCACCATAGCCAAACCTGTGAGAGAGAGTTGAGTGTTGGGGAGACTATCATTTGAAGCACAAGAGCAAGGAGTTCATCATCAACATACCATTTATTACCTTTTGGAGAGTGGTGTCTCCTAGATTGGTTAGGTGTCGCTTGGGAGCCTCCGACAAGATTGTGGACTTGAACCAAGAAGTTTGTAAGGGCAAGAAGATCGCCTACTTCGTGAAGATATACCCGAGTGAGGCAAGTCCTTCGTGGGCGATGGCCATGGTGGGATAGACAAAGTTGCTTCTTCGTGGACCCTTCGTGGGTGGAGCCCTCCGTGGACTCGCGCAACCGTTACCCTTCGTGGGTTGAAGTCTCCATCAACGTGGGCGTACGATAGCACCACCTATCGGAACCATGCCAAAAATCTCGGTGTCTATATTACGTTTGCCTTCTCCAAACCTTTCCCTTTACCTTCATATGCAATGTTTTACTTTTCGCTGCTACACTCTTAGAATTGCATGTGTAGGTTGATTGGTTGACTTATGCTAAGTTGCTAAAATCTGCCAAGACTTCAAATTGGGAAAAGGCTAGATTTTTACTTGGTCAAGTAGTCTAATCCCCGCCTCCCTCTAGACCTACTTTCAATCCTACTGGTGGTATCAGAGCTTTGGTCTCCATTAGCCTTGATTTCCATAGCTTTGATGATCATAGCCTTGGTTTCACAACCTAGGAGAGGATGGCGTCTAGCGAGGGAAATTACCACCGTAAAGGTCCTTACTTTGATACTAATTTTGCTAGTTGGAAGCATAAGATGAAAATGCATATTCTTGGTCATAACCCCGCCGTTTGGGCTATTTTGCGTGTTGGCTTGCAAGGTGAATTCTTCGAGGATGGAAGAGAACCGGATCGTGAAGCAACCGCAGAAGAATTAAAGATGTTGCAATACAATACTCAAGCTTGCGATATTCTCTTCAATGGATTGTGCCCCGAAGAATTCAACAAAATCAGCCGTCTTGAGAATGTAAAGGAAATTTGGGATACTTAGGTTGATATGCATGAAGGTACCGAGTCCGTCAAGGAATCCAAATTGGATGTGCTTCAAAGTCAACTGGATAAGTTCAAAATGAAGGACGGTGAAGGAGTCGCTGAAATGTACTCTAGGCTTGCTCTCATCACAAATGAGATTGCCGGCTTAGGAAGCGAAGAGATGACCGACAAATTCATCATCAAGAAGATCCTAAGAGCCTTGGATGGAAAATATGATACCGTGTGCACCTTGATCCAAATGATGCCCAATTACAAAGATCTCAAGCCAACGGAAGTCATTGGTAGAATTGTTGCTCATGAGATGTCACTCAAGGATAAGGAAGAGCTTCACAACAAATCTAGTGGTGCTTACAAAGCCTCATGTGATGCTACTACAACATCAAGTGAGAAACAAGTCTTCAATGAAGAATTGAGCTTAATGGTGAAGAACTTCAACAAGTTCTACAAGAGTAGAAGCAAAGAGAGAAGTTCCAAGTCAAGGTCCTACAATGACAAAAGATCTTCTAGTCGTGATCACAATTGCTACAATTGTGGAAGACCCGGACACTACTCTAATGAGTGTACGACTCCCTACAAGAAAAGAGAAGATTCTCCCAAGAGAAGAAGTAAAAGACAAGAATCGCCACCAAGAGAGAGAAGGAGTAGAGATGATCGTTCTGAACGAAGACCCTCTCGTAGAAGCAAGGATTCGGAAAGGAAAGACAAGTCATCAAAGAGCTACACAAGACGAAGACATCAAGCTCATGTTGGTGAATGGGTATCCGGTTCCGACTGTGACAACCACTCCGAGAGAAGTTATCACTCTGACTCCGAATATACTCAAGATGAAGGTGTTGCCGGTCTTGCACTTGTGTCATCCAACTCCTACGACATATTTGACTCACCAAATGAAGGAATTGGAAGATGCTTCATGGCTAAAGGCCCCAAGGTATCACACCCCGAGTATGTTGATTTCAATAGTGATGAAGATGATTTGCTAGGTGATGATGATTTACTTGTTGACAACACTAGTGATGAAAACCATGATGAAATTGCTATTAATCATGCTAATCAAGATAAAACGAATGACAATGTAAAGAAGGAGATTGAGCGTCTAACTAAAGAACTAAACACTATTAAGTTAGCTCATGAAACTACCTTATAGGATCATAGAGAGCTTTTAAAGACTCATGAGAAGCTACGCTTTGAGAAGCTCAATTTAGAGCAAGAGCATGGGTTCTTAAACGCAATCAATGATGATCTTCGAAAGAAAAGTTCTTCTTACATTGCCAAGCGTTTACTCTTGTCTACTTACATGCCACAAGTAAAATCTAGTAACAAGAGCAAGAAAGATTCTTCTTCTAGTAGTAACAATAATCATGCTAAATCCAATATTGTTGCTTCTAGTAGTTCTCTTGATTCCACTAATGATTCTCTTAGCCAAGTTACACTTGAGCAAGAAAATAGCTTATTGAAGGGAATTGTAGAGAAAGGTGTTTACAAGAGCCTTGCCGAAAGTAAGCAAATTGAGGAAATTGTACGGAAGCAAGGAAGGCACCGGAAGAATCAAGGTGTTGGTTTTGAACGCAAGTTCAATGCCAATGGAGTTGAGTGGAAGAAGATCAATACCCCAAGACAAAGTTTGTTCCTCAACAAGAGAAGTATGACCCCACTTCTTCCAAGGGAACACAAGCTCAAGATGATCTTCCACCACAAGACCACAAGCTAAAAGGCAAGGACAAGCTTCAAGCGGAGATTGATGCATTTGAAGAAGCTCCTAAGGCCTTGGTCAAGTGGGTTCCCAAGACTACATCAAGTTCTACTTCATCAAGTACGACTACAACTCCAAGGATTCCCATCAAGTTGATGTGGATCCCAAAGAAGAAGAACTAGAGAGTTCTTGAGGGTGACTCCGCCAACATACTTCACTCATATTCATTTTGGCAAAGACAAGTGTATTCAACTTCCATATCTTGCACTAGTTCAAGGAGTCACAAACCCTCTTGTTGCTAAGACAAGGGACAAGGTAACCTAATGCTTTCATGGACATCATCATATGTGTATTTCACTCTATGTCTATGGATATCCTTTTGTGTTCCTTGTGGGACTAACCCATGTAGGTATTAAAAGTGCAAATCACTCCAATAGATTGCTCCAAATGATCTACATCAACATTGAGCATCCACATCTTCAATATCTACATGAAGTCATCTTCGACAAAACCCAAGGTTAGTTCATCCCTCTTAGGGGGGATATCACATCTAGGGGGAGCTTTGCTCTAAGAATTGAGCTAAAGCAACTCTAATGATGTGAACACAACAATGCTTTATGTAAAAGTGGTAACCCCACTTGTGCTTAAACGATGAGTATGACCTATGATCAAATGTTCTCATTTGACTCCTAAGTCAATATACTCATATATAGATGACCTAGTCATTGCCAATTGCTTGATAGATGCTAGAGTGCTTGTGCATGCTTTGCCACATGCTTTATTTGCCATCTTATTGTGTAAGCATGTTGGATGCATAATTTTCTCCATTCGAGGACATCCAATTGTTTCTTTGATTGTTTGGTTTTCCTTTGCCAAATGGATGGACAAGAATGCCTAAGAACTCCCTCTAGCTATCTATGCTTTTCTCGTCTCAAACTCTTTTCATGCTACATCACAAAGTTTGAACAAGTCGAATTCGGACCCTCCGGGTGAGGAGCACTCAGAGCCACCGATCCGTCAAGGGCTTAAACTTCCAAAGCCTCTTAATGCATCTCGGTCAGACCAACTCACTCCACTCGGTCTCACCGAATTCAATAAGTTGATCTAGGTTTTCACCTCGGTGCAACCGATTCGAACAATTCGGTCACACCGAGTTGCAGTAACTGCTAGCAGTTTTGCATCTTGGTGCCACCGAGTCGTTCCACTTGGTCACACCAACAGTGACTGGGTATATATTCTGCGGGTTGAAAATTTGGAAAACTCCCCAAACCACTCGACAGCGCCTGCCCAGCTCTTCTGCCCCTTGGTCTCCAGATCGTCGCCGTTGTCACCAGTGCCTCCTGCCGCTGGTCTCCGCCGCTGTCAACGGGAATCTCATCGCCATTGTCGCCGTAGCGAGTTCGTTGCCAAGTTAGGGTACGAACTCGATCTCTTTGTGCGTCCTTCTACTTCGATTCTTGCACAAAGATCATTGCCATTATTCTTTCCACGAATGAGATAAATCTATCCACCGAAAAATTCCATTAGAATAGATTTGATGCAAAACTTAGGGTTAGGTTTCCGCCGAACTCATCTCGGACCGACCGATCTGAGGATCTCGGTCTCACCGATTTGGCTTAGGCCATTGCACAAGTACAACTCTATCTAACCGAAGCGTACTAATCGGTGCGACCGAAATCTCATACTCTGTGAAACCCTAGCAACTCGGAATCTCCGAACAACATTTCGGTCTGACTGAATTTGTCTGTTTAGATTCTGTTTGTGCTTCGGTGTCACCGAGTTTGTCATATCGGTAGCTCCGAAATGCTTTCTGCAAAAAACTAAAGTTAAGTTTTTGTCTCAATGTTTTTGCAAAATAGCTATGCTTTGTGATGCTTATCCACTCTATCTATACCCATCTATTCACAGGGTCAGTTTCAGAGATGTCGGAGGGCAGTGACAGCCAGAACAGGTCTGAAGAGCAAGTGAATGTCAGTCAGGGCACTAGTCCCTCCAATAGCAGTTATGATGAAGGTAGCAGAAGCACTCCAAGCAACTTGCCTAATGTTGCTACTAGGCAAAGGAAGAAGAGAACCTCAGATTCTGAAGATGAGGATTTTGTTGTTGAGGAGGAGGTGACCTCCAAGAAGAAAGTACTGAAGAAGGAGTATACTGCAGCTGCTGCCACCAAGCCTGGTATGCCAAAGAAAGCTCCTGTCAAGTGAAATCCTATGTCAAAAGCCAGAGCCTCTACACAAGCTGATGATGCTGCACCAAGTGCTGCTAGAGAAGAAGAGGTTGCTGGAGGAAAGAAGAGGAAGGAGAGAGTGAGGAAGACTATTGCCAGAGTCATTGGTAAACCATCTATGATGAGAGACTCGGATGAAGATGAGGAGGAGGAAGAGCCAGCTGCACCACCTCCAAAGACTCAGAAGCTCATGGGGGATGCTATAAGATCAGGGGCTGCTCCATCTAAGCCCAAATCAGCCCCCAAGCCTCCAACTCAAGCTCAAGCTCCAAAACCTGCTGCATCCAAGAGATCCACCAGAAACATCCCTGCTGCTGAGAAGAACAAGGCCCCAGTGCCTGATGTTCAAGAGGATGAAGAACAACAAGTGCTCAGAAAGTTGAAGCCAAATATTACTGACCATAGTGATGACCATCCTGTTGCTGAAAACATGAAGGAAAGGAAGGATGCTGGTCTGAGATTATGGAGACAGACAGATCCCTATGCCACCAGGAGAAGGACTGCTGTAGATTATCGATTCCATACCAAGGAACAATAGGACTTCTATGAGACAGTCTTGTTAGACAAGAAACCCATTGTCAGTGACATGAGTTGGGTTGACTGTAAGTACATAGATGACAATGAGGGCTACTTCCCAGGCGTGCATGAGAGCTTCAGGATGAATGATGTGGACAAGTTTGTTGGTCATAAGTTGACCAAGCGGAATGATGAGATGATAATGCAATTCTACTCCACTGCTCATTTCTATCCGGATGGACGGATTGTCTGGATGACTGAAGGTACAAGGTACCAATCAACTATCTCCGAATGGGCCAAGTTGATCAATGCCCCTAAGGAAGATGAAAATGATACAGATGTATATGCCAAGCCAAGGAAAGATCACAACTCCATGGCAAATATGTACAAGACCATTCCTGACGATGCCTTGGAGACTCACAAGCTTGGGTCGATATACTTTCTGCTGTCAGGGCTGACCACCATCAACACCATTCTGAGGCATACCCTTTTGCCCAAGTCAGGAGATCATAGAATGATCCGAGGTCACTCCATCAACTTGCTCCATATGTTTGATGTGCCACAGAAGTTCAAAGTGATGACTCTAATTGGTGAGACAGTGAAGAGAACTGCAGCTGATCAGAAGAGATCATGTGGATATGCCCCTCACATACATATGCTAATCAACTCCAAGATGGGGACAGGGACATATCTTCTAGATAAAGAGCATCTTCCCCTGAGGCCAGAATTTGAGGACAACGAGGTTGTTATGGATGCATCTCATCCAACTTGTGCAGAAGCCCAGGAGAAGAGAGAGAGAGAGAGAGAGAGAGAGCAAAAGCTGCAAAAGCAGCAAAGGCAGCCACTGCACCAGATGCTTCACAAGTGATGCTCAAGACCAAGCAAGATCAACTCAGTTATCTGCTTGAGGCTACAGTGAGGATTGAGAAGGGCTTGGCCACCCTGACTCAGAATCAAGAAAGTCTTGAAAGGATCATTGAGACAAAATTCCATGATCTAGCTGTCAAGGTCACAGAGATCCAGACTACTGTGGAGAAGCTCCAGGAAGAAGTTGAGGATAGAAGTGACAGACCAACCACTGATGCTTTTCAGCGAGTGCCAAGGGCACAAAGGTCTACAGCTGTGCCAGTTGTCAGAGACTCCAGGACTACCAATTCAGCACCTGCAGCAACTGCATCAGTCATACCTCCAGTTTCAACTCCTCCAGCTCCACAGACGTCAGCTGAAGTTTTTGCAGACGAACTCCTCTCCACGCCATCTATGCACACCGGAGCTCCCGAAGATCGTGCCTAGAGTGCCGCATAGCACTATGCATTTTCGAGCTTTTTGGTAACTTGTTGCCAAAGGGGGAGAAAGTGTATAGATCATTAGGCTTCGAGAGAGAGAGAGTGTTTTGTGTGTTTTTCTTTTTGTTGCCTCTCTTGCTACTTTGATCTTTGATCGTTTGCTCGTTTGATTCTTGCTACAGTATTTGTGCTTGTTTGTGAGATACTCTCGTGATCATGTGTTTGATCACATTATACTTTAATTTGTGCTTGTGTGATGCTATCTATGATACTTGTGTACGATCAATCACATTTTCCCTTGGTGATGAGTGCATGTTCTTTATATTCTATCATTTTGAGCGCTCCGCCAAGATATATGTGACATGGAAGAGTGACCCTTGATCCTAATCGATTGTGTATTTGCATTAAAAAGCAAATTTTAAATAATGCACAAATTTAGGGTGAGCTCTTGCTTATCACATACTTCTCAAAGCGCTGATGTATTTCATTCATATTATCAATTGTCGAATCTTTGATCTATATGTTGTCATCAATTACCAAAAAGGGGAAGATTGAAAGTGCAACTAATCCCCGGGTGGTTTTGGTAATTCATAACAACATATAGCTCATTGAACTAATATCCATTCAAGTCTAATATTTCAGAAAGTTCAATGATTGGCATGGCATGGACTAGAGATGTGGACCCCGGAAAATGCTAAGGACAAAGATTGGCAAAACCTCAAGACTCTTCTTTTCCATTCTAGTGATCCAAGATCACATTGAGTCCATAGGAAAAGCCAATACTATTAAAAGGGGATGAGGTGTTGCTTAATGGTCTACTTGCTCAAAATGCTTAGTGATATTGCTCCAAAACCCTCAGCCACTTTATCTTTTCCATATATGTCCAAAACCCAAAGTCAAACTCGGCCCCACTGATTTGATCTATCCGGCGCCACCGAGTTCAGTTGACATAGCCACTGCCAGAAACCCTAGACAATTCGGTCTCACTGATACGGATCTTGGTCTAACCGAGATGGCATTGCAAACTCTCTGTTTCCCTTCGTAACATTTCGGTCTCACCGAGATGAGCGATCTGTCCCACTGAGTTTGCATGACAAACTCTCTATTTCCCTTCGTAAAATTTCGGTCTCACCGAAATGAGCGATCGGTCCCACCAAGTTTGCCTGACCAACTCTCTGTTTGCTCATTGTTGAAATCGGTCCCACAGAGTTCATGCAATCGGTCTCACCGAGATGAGGTTTGCCCTTAACCCTAGCACATCGATCCCACCGAGTTGATCCAGTCGGTCCCACCGAGATTCCTAACGTTCATATTTTGAACTAAATCGGTCCCACCGAGTTCTCCTATTCGGTCTGACCGAGTTGGGTCAAATGTGTGTAATGGTTGAATTTTATGTGGAGGCTATATATACCCCTCCACCCCCTTCTCCATTTGAAAGAGAGCCATCAAAACATGCCTACACTTCCACTACTCATTTTCTGAGAGAGAACCACCTACTCATGTGTTGAGACCAAGACATTCCAATCAAACCACAAGAATCTTGATCTCTGGCCTTCCCCAAGTTGCTTTCCACTCAAATCATCTTTCCACCATAGCCAAATCTGTGCGAGAGAGTTGAGTGTTGGGGAGACTATCATTTGAAGCACAAGAGCAAGAAGTTCATCATCAACACATCATTTATTACCTTTTGGAGAGTGGTGTCTCCTAGATTGGTTAGGTGTCGCTTGGGAGCCTCCAACAAGATTGTGGAGTTGAACCAAGAAGTTTGTACGAGCAAGAAGATCGCCTACTTCGTGAAGATCTACCCGAGTGAGGCAAGTCCTTCATGGGCGATGGCCATGGTGGGATAGACAAGGTTGCTTCTTCGTGGACCCTTCGTGGGTGGAGCCCTCCGTGGACTCGCGCAACCGTTACCCTTCGTGGGTTGAAGTCTCCATCAACGTGGATGTACGATAGCACCACCTATCGGAACCACGCCAAAAATCTCCGTGTCTATATTGCGTTTGCCTTCTCCAAACCTTTCCCTTTACCTTCATATGCAATATTTTACTTTCCGTTGCTACACTCTTAAAATTGCATGTGTAGGTTGATTGGTTGACTTATGCTAAGTTGCTAAAATCTGCCAAGACTTAAAATTGGGAAAAGGCTAGATTTTTATTTGGTCAAGTAGTCTAATCCCCCCCCCCCCTCTAGACCTACTTTTGATCCAACAACAGTCCCTCGGACAGCCCTTCGGGAGGCGGTCGGACGGTGTCACGGACAGCCCTCCGGGAGGACCCTCGAACTCGGACGGTATCTCGAACAGCCCTACGGGAGGACCCTCGAACAGCCCCTCGGGCAAAAGATCAAACCTACAACCTCTCTACGGGGTTGCACACATACGGTGTCAGCTATCCGGCAGGGCTTTGCCGTCCATAACTAGTTCCCACCGGAAGCCAGACATCGTTCCGGCTCTATGAAACTATTTCGTTGGGAGGGAGAGGGAAGGCCAGATCATGCATGGCATTTGTATGAGAGTAAGGAGTGAGTGTGGAGAGATCCTCTCCACCTCCTTTTATAGGCCAAGGCAAGGGGTGGGGTAGCACTTGGAAATACCAAAATGCCCATGAGGGGATCCCTTCACATGGGCATAAGTGGAAAGCAAGTAGTGCTCCATGGGGAGCACCACCATGGCTGGCCACAACCTTGTCCCCTCCCCCCCCCCCCCCCCCCCATGGGGGGGGGCACATCCCACCAAACATGCCTCCATGATACAAGGATGCTCCCTAGACAAAAATCCACCAAACAAGCTGCCCATGATTCATGGGATCTTGTCCCCTCGCGCTAGGACAAGATGTTATCCGCGACCATTTTTCCTAAAAAAAATCCGTAAGGTCTCAGAACATTTCCGGCACCCTCTAAAATTATTCTGGGCATGTTCCGAAACATTTCCGGAATGATGGTTTAATTTAGAAACATCTTCGTTTACTCCAAAATAATTCCAGTAGCTCCGAAACACTTCCGGTTTTCTCTCTAGAACTTTTTCGTCGTCTCCGAAACTTTTCCGGTGACTTTCACTCAGACTCCCTGTCTAGTATTCAGCAGCTAGATGACCCTTAAACGTGTGACCCTATAGGTTCGGTGAAGTATAGACATGACCGAAACACTTTTCGATCAATGATCAATAGCGAAAGCGTGGACACCCATATTGACCCCTATACCCACATGAATAAATATTCGAGTGAACCTTCAATTGCCGTGTGCTATTCCTGTTGCTTCACGATATGTTACAAATACCTAAGATGAGATTTATCGGCATCCCCGTGGATCAACAACTTTTGTCCACTATGCCAGTTAACTCGTTACAGGTATTTGTTCTTTTTTCTCGTTCCAGTGTTTCGATATCCCCGTGATCAAATCATGATGTGTCTGGCCAGACGATGATGGATACCGTGACACCGAGAGGGCCCAAAGAATATCTCTCCACCGTCGGAGGAGCAAATCTCAATCTTGAGCTATCAAGTCCGTTGTCATACTTTTCCATTAACCCGTAAGCCTCCGTAATAGCCACCCTTTGACGGATGACGTTTAACAAACCCCAAAGTTAATGAAGCAAGCACGAAGAAACTCAATACTCTCATGGTTTAAGGAATTATGCAAACGTTAACTTTCTCTGTGTTATTTACCATTAACTTCTGACGAATGTATCTCAAAGCATAACATCAATCGGGTCGATTCAACACAAGTGTTCTTCTAACATTGTGTTATCAAAGTTGCCGGCATAGTCATGCCCATGATCAGGAAAACAGAACCATCATGCAACACTTGAGCTAGTCTTAGAGGCCAGACTAGGAATACATTTTACCGTTTATTATTCCACACGTGCATATGAGTTTTCCTTCCGAGCCTTATGGTTATTGTACACTCAAGAACCATAGCAGTTATAGCACGAAATATAAACATAATTACAAACATGGAGATAAATAATAACATTTATTATTGCCTCTAGGGCATATCTTCTACAGTCGAGGGGGCTGTCCAAGCGGTGACGACGCTCTTGCTTTATGGCGCGACGGGTGTCATCTTCTTCAAGGATGCGCTCGAGCCTCAGGGTGACTTGGCGCAGCGCGTCCATCGCGTTTACAGGGGCTCGGGCGTGCGAGGCGTCGGCCTGGGCGGCCGCCTGCGCCGACTCATTCTCCTCGTTGAGGAGGTTGACGATGGAGACGGCGCTGTGGCGGGTTGGCATGGTTGGATTTGGGAGAGGGGTGCACTGGATTTTGGGGGGAGAAGGGATGTGAAGATGGGGTCTCGGCGCCCGGCTTTTATAGCCGCGCGCGGGTGAGGGAAACCTGATGGGGAGATATGGGAAGCAGTGACGTGTTTAGCGGGACACGCGGCGGATGCCATTAATTGCTGAACTGCGGTAAGGTTTCAGTGCCTGCGGGTTGGTACAGGCGGCAGTGCCATTAAACAGAGGGAAGGAAAAGGAGATGTGCCTTCAGTGGCGTCACAGCGGTTGAGTCTCCTCCAATTTGGTATTTTGACCCCCATATTCTCCAATTTCTCATTTTGGCCATTATCTGGCACATCGCACACGATTTCTCGTAACCAATTGTTTGCAATTGGAGGGGCTTTGCTCTATATGCAAATGCAGTGAACTTGAAATACTAATTTGCGCTGACAAAAAATGAAATATCGATAACTGAAGATGATTGATTCGAACATTGATTCATTCGCCAACAAAAGCTCATTCATTCCCTATTTCATTACATACTAATATCGAATTACATATATACAAGATTCATGCATGTCACTAAATTAAGCGGCGCCGTCCTCATCGTCCTCCGCGTCGTCAAATGGAGGAGTTGTAGCACCGTGGCGACGCGCTGGCTCACCCTCAACAGGCTCCAGTGGCCATTGGTGGACACAAGGGCAGAAGGCCGACTGACCTCTCCGCGTGAAGCTCTGACGGGGACTCCGCGGCAGTCCCCGGCGGCACGGCGGCGGGCGTCCTAGATGGCTCGGTGGCGGGCTTACTCGGCGGCCCTACTGCGGGCATGCTCGGCCAGGAACTCGTCGAGCGCGCAAATGACCGCACGCTCCACCCAGCCCTAGTCACCAGCGCGGACGTACTCCTCCAGCGCGTACTGCTGGCGGGATTGCTCCATGGCGGTCTGCAGATCATGCTGAAATCGTGCGTCGGCCATCGGGGGTGGGGGTGGGAGAGGCAGGGGGTGGGTGAGGTTGGCGGCGCCGAGGGCTTCAGCGGTGTGGCCGACCGGTAACGGGTGGTTTTTATAGCGCAGCGAGGCGATCGCGCGTGGGAAAGAGAGGGGCGCGCGGGCGGGAACGAGGGCACCAACGCGGCATTGGCCCTGGGTAGATGCGACGTGTGTGCGTCAGGCAGGCAAGACCGCGGCGGCATGCGGGAGAAGATGACATGGCGACGCGTGTACACACGGTTATTCTTATCAACTCGTGTGTGACACTTCGAATATCACACACAGTTGGTCATAGGAAACCGTGTGCCAAACTGCACACACGATGCACATAAAATAAATGTGTGCTATCTTTCCCATCATGGCACACAATTCCTTTAATTCAATCGTGTGCCCAGTAGAGCACAGAATTCTCTTCACATAATTGTGTGCACTGCCACGAGTTATCGCACAGGAGTTGTCCTTATAAAACCGTGTGGGAAACTTCGCACACAATGTACTTACTATGTAACATGTGCGATACTCCCCATCATCACACACAATTCGTTTACCTCAATCATTTGCCATGTAACGCACACGATTCGAGCAAATCAATCGTGTGCGTTATCACGAGTTATCGCACGCGCGTTGGACTACTAAATTGTGTGCCCTCTATCGTACACGGCTCTCTTTTCTAAAGTGTGCCCGATGGCTTAGCCATCGCACACGTTTCACTTTCAGGCACACGGTTTTATTTGTTTAACGTGTGCGATGCCTTCATCGCACAAAGTTCGACCGTAGGGTGTGCGATAGGTGGGGCTTAATAGCACCATTCTGCACTAATGAAACTGTTGAACCTTTGACAAACTTCATTTTTGGAGGTCACCATCCTTTGTTTCCACTTAGCATGGGAACTTAATATGAAATTATCCCAATGAAAACATTAGTCCCTTTAATTATCTTGCCATTAATTACCAAAATCATAGGGGGCCTAGATGCACTTTCAGTCCGGTAATTCAAATCTTCCTCTCTGTAAAAGGAGAAAGAGAATTTCTAGTCAGGAGTATAAGTCACTCCGAGCAGCTCTCTGAGCTATGTGGGAAACGCCCACTCTTCGAGTAGCAAAAGAGTTCGGCGAACATTCCTCTCTCCGTAAAAGGAGAAAGATAACTTTTTACTCGGGAAGTATGAATCACTCCAAGCAGCTCTCTGAGCTATTTGGGAAACGACAGCTCTCCGATTAAAAAGAGAGATCTATAATTCGAACCTTCCTCTCTTCATAAAAGGATAAAGAGAATTTCTAGTTGGGAAGTACGAGTCACTGCGAGCAGCTCTCTGAGCTATTCAGGGAAACGCCTGTGGTTGGCTTGGCATCCCGATCCACCAGTCCACCACAGCTGAATTTCGGGTGGCGATGAAGAATCTTTCCTACTGGCCTGTAGACGCCCTCACAGAAGTGATTACTCAATGATTTAAGGAATTAAGTTTTGAGAGAAGGGATAAGATCGATCCAGCCCGCGCATGCATTCATGCACAATCATGATGTGTGGCGCGTTGCTCCTTGGCCTGCTAGTACTACCTGGCACTTGTGCCTCGCGCGCGGTGACCGATCGGCTCGCCAGTCCATCGGGAGGCCGGCGTGGCCGTTGTGTGGCTGCCCCCGGCGAGAAGGAATTGATGTGAAACAATGTGATGAACAGTAAAAAATGATCGCTTGTCATTGATAATGATGGATTACATATATACGCCGCCCCCCCCCCCCCCCCCCCCCCCCCTGTGGAGAGGGGCGCGTCGCACAGGCGTGACGCTTCAAAGGGACGCAATGAAGCGATGCATCAGTTGCATATAGAAATAGGGGGTGCGTGCGTGTCTCATACGGAAACCACACGTCGGTTACAAGCATGGATTATCTCTTAATTACCATGTGCTAATTAAATCACAACACTACCCCTAATCTATGCTTGTCCATGTAGCTCCATCATTCTTGAAAAATATTCCTCCAAAAATACTATGAAAAAAATATGAGGAAATATACATAATATGCCATGAAAAACTTCTTCCAAAAACCAAGTTTGGAAATAAGGAGAAACTCACGTAACTAATGCTTGTATTACTATTGCTTCATTAAAAACCTTCTACGAAAAACCTTCAGAAAAAACTCATAAAGTAAAAGGGTGCAATATCAAATATCCAAGGATCACAAACATGTTATTATTCAGGAATGCACTCCCCGTGAACTTTGCAAGTCCCGAAGTCGTCTCATACCAATTCCATTAATGTATTTCTCAAATAGAGAACTTGGCAAGGATTTTGTAAATAAATCAGCGAGATTATCACAGGACTTCATTTGCAAAATATACCTCTCCATTTTTCTGCAACTCATGGGGATAAAATAATTTAGGAGCAATATGCTTTGCAATATTACTCATTATATAACGTGTTCGCATCTGTGTAATATATGCAGCATTATCTTCATAGATAATGGTGGGTGATTCCACTAAACCAATCCCACTTGAACTTTCAATAAAGTTCATCATTGTGTGAAGCCATACTCACTCACGTGATGCTTCATACAAAGCAATGATTTCAGAATGACTTGTGGACATAGCCACCGGAGTTTGTTTTGTGGACTTCCAAGAGAATCATGTACCTCCATTCAAGAAGACAAAACCAGGCTGTGATCTGGCATTATGGGGATTAGATAGATATCCAGTATCACAATATCCCACCATTGTCTTGTCGTGATTTTTCTGATAGAACAAACCAAGATCTCTGGTGCCTTGAAGATATCTGAAAATATTCTTCACACCAACCCAATACCTCTTCGTTGGTGATGCACCTTATCTAGCCAATAAATTCATAGCAAACGATATTTCAGGCCTGCTGCATTTTGCTACGTACATTAGTGATCCAATAGTACTGATGTATGAAAACTCAGGTTCTAATACCTCTTCAACATCACCCTTAGGTCTAAATGGGTATTTATCTCTATCAAGAGATCTGACGACCATTGGTGTCTTTGATGTATATGCTTTGTCCATATTAAACTTTTCAAGAATCTTTTCGATATAAGCAGATTGATGAACAAGTATTCCCGAAGGAAGATGCTCATGTTGTAAGCCCAAACAAATGTTAGTCTTACCTAGGTCTTTCATCTCAAACTCCGTCTTAAGATGATTACTTGCCTCATGTATTTCTTGTGTAGTTCCAATGATATTCAGATCATTCACATACATAGAAATGATATAAAATCCATCTGTGGATTTCTTGATGAACACACATGGGCAATCATCATTATTTGTGTAACCCTTCCGAAGAAGGAACTCACTCAGTCGTTTATACCATATTCTCCCCGACTGCGTTAAGCCATACAATGACTTCTGAAGCTTTACGTGATACATGTTGCACTTAGCATTTGGATTCAGAATTTTCATTCCCTTCAGAACTTTCATATAAATATTAGAATCCAGTGACCTATATAAATATGCAGTCACAACATCCATCAGTTGGATAGACAAATTCATTTGCACTACCACTGATATTAAATATCAGAACATTATTTCACTCATAATAGAAGAATATGTTTCATCATAATCGATGCCGTGTCTCTTCGTGAACCCCTATGCTACAAGCCTCACCTTGTATCTCACCGTCTTATTGTTCTTGTTCCTCTTACTAACAAAAATCCATTTTTATCCCACAGGGAACACATGCTGAGGAGTGGGTATTACTGCAGTAAATACCCCTCTTTTGTAAGCGAGCGCAATTCATCCTCAACTGCTGCCTTCATTTGGACCAGTCTGAGGGCCTCATGCACTTTGCCATGGACTTAGGTTATGGATCCAATCCAAGGCCTTCTGCAATTCTAGAGGAGAAATAGATGTCGACAACTGTAGTCTTTCTATTGTATGGTTCTCCCGAATCAATATAGTTAGTGGATATCTCATCAATACATTTTGATCCTTCATGATTTCCCTCAACAATTGGATTATGGTCTTCCGATGTCCCAGGACCAAAATTTATGTGCACACTTATGCTGAGTTCGTGGATCGCCAACATCCTTCATGTTTCCTTCAACCCTAGGTTGAATATCAACATCTTGTTGACTTGTATTTACTGTTTGAGGATTCCTCATTCCCCTTGAACACTTCTGTGAAGTCTCGTCCTTCGTGTCCAGATTCCTCCCTTTCTTAGGTGGCTGAGTAGATCTATGGGTCACATCTACTCTCTCTGGCACATTCATTGCGGGAACATTTGACTTTGTGACACCTTTATAATCAGTAAATGCGTCTGGCAAATTATTTGCAATATTTTGGAAATTTATAATCTTCTGAGCCTCCAGTTCAGGCACATTCGTACGTGGATCTAAGGACTGAATGCCTTTCACATTCCAATCTATTTCTTGACATTCTTTGTGGTTCTTATCTCCTCCTAATGCTAGAAAATTGTCCTTATAAAAAATGCAATCAGCGTACCGGGCTTTAAACAAATCCCCTATCAGGGGTTCCAGTTACTTAATGGTTGATGGAGAATTGTACCCCACATAGTTCGAATATGTATCAACTCTGCAGCATGTAAAACTACATGACCCCAACAAGAAGTTGGTAGATTACAATTCTGTAGGAGCGGTCTTGTTTGATCGACCGGGACACAACGATGTCGGGCACCTCGCACAATCGCGACGTTTCGATGGGACACAAAGAAGCAATGCGTCGGTTGCCTATAGAATGTGTGTGTGTGGGGGGGGGGGGTGTCTCACAGGGAAACTACATGTCGGTTACAAGCGTGGATTATCTCTTAATTACCATGTGCTATGGCTGGTCGTAGTGGGAGTACCATAACTAGTATCATGCATGCCAACTAGGCAATTTTGATGAGGTGGCGTAGAAATTAATAAAGAAAGAGGGGGTTGAGTATCATATTATAATCTCAACATGAATGATCCTGCGTTTAGACCTCCCGTAGTGTGTAATATCATAAGTTAGTATCATACTAGTGTATGATACTACCTTCATAGTGCATAGTATCCTAAGTTACTATCTTAGATGATCTCATTTATTATGTTGCATGATTCATAGTAGCAGCTTATTTAATATGATACAGTATAATGCTATGATACTAGAGTATCCTCTCTGCCCTCATTAAATGTTATGTCATCTTAGCATAGTTGGCGCTGCATGAGGATGCATAATACTATGCTATGATACCCCACTACTATGATACATAGGAGACATGATGCATTGATTAGATTAATCTATACCTACTAATAAAAGGGCTAATGCTTCGGCAACAACTCAGAATGCCGATTCAGGCTAATGTCCCTCAGAAGATTCGCATTTTTGCGTGGAGGGTTGCAACCAATAGCTTGGCTGTCCAGGTTAATAGAGTGGTGCATCACCAAACTACTATTAGGATGTGCACTATTTGTGGAATGGAGGATGAAAGTACTTTTCATGCGCTTGTCACGTGCCCGAGGGCGGTTGCGTTGCGGATGGCCATGAGGGACATTTGGGAGTTACCTACGGAGAACGTCTTCAGATATACAGGGTATGATTGGTCTATTGTTCTTCTAAGTCAATTGAGGCATGTCATGCGCGACCAAATTATTTTCATTTTCTGGAGAACCTGGTACTTGAGAAATGACTTGAGATTTGGTAAAGGAAAGGAATCAGTATCATCTTCTGCTAGCTTTGTGGAGAATTATTGGGCGTCTTTTGCCGCATGTCACTCTGTGCCTCCAGTGGGCTCGAAAAATAAAGGAAAAGGTCCAATGGATGGTTTAAGATGGGCACCTGATAATGCGGGAGCTAAGAGGGATTGGACTCCCCCACCGACTGGTTTTTTAAAGATTAATGTTGACGCAAGCTTTGTGGAGAGCATTAGAGAAGCATGTGTGGGTGTGATTGTATCTTCTTTTTCTTTGGGGGTATTTTTGCATTTGTGTTGGGACACATGTTGTCTCTCGCGGTTTCTCGGCGATGATGCGTCTGTGCTATGTTTGTAACTGACTCTGGTTAAGGTATATATAGTTATCTTCTTCTTCTTTTTTACGAAATATATACAGTTATTTAAAAAAAAAGGAATGTCTCAATGAGAAAGAGAGTGATAGTGTATCTCGGTGATGCAGCAAAATGTGGTCATGGCCATTGGAGATTATGATTTTTATTTCTCCCGTTGCAACGCACGGCCCTTTTGCTAGTTAATCTAATGAATATAAAAATCATCTAATACTATTCGCATGAAATCGGTCCATTCGGACTCGATTCTTCCTCGCGTGGACGCCGGCTGGTATATGCGAGTCTCCCGACGCGCTTGCCAATGAAAGAACATGCTGCTTGGTTAGTACGTACTAGCCTCTTTTTTTTTGAGGGAGTTAGTACGTACTAGCCGTGAGCACGATGTGTGGGCATGTTGCTTCGTTAGTACTCCCACCGTTTTTATTTACTCTGCATATTAGTGCATATTAGAGTTGACTGAAGTCAAACTTCATAAAGTTTGATTAAGTTTATAGAAAAAAATATAAACATTTATTATAACAAATTTATAGGATGTGAAAGTACATTCAATAATAAATCTAATGATATTAATTTGTTATTGTATATGTTAATATTTTTGTTTATAAATCTTGTCAAAGTTCACAAAACTTGACTTTGACTAAAACTAATACGCAGACTATGTAAAAACGGAGGGAGTACGTACTAGCCGTGAGCACGATGTGTGGGGAGCTGGAGGACGCTTTCGTTTTCTTGCCCATGCTGGAGCTCTCCTCCTTGGTCAAGGTTCCGGCGTCTGTTACTGGCTATATTGCCTAGCAAAGTCAAATTTCCACGGGGTACCAAAGGCGCTGCCTTGTCTAGCACAAGATCCAAACGCACCCTGAGTTTCTCGATCAGATCAAAGCCATCTGAGATCTTCTTTCTGTGCATGCGTGCTGGGCGCATGCCTTGATCCGATCGATTTTCCTCGTACTCCCTCGGTTTCGTATCGTAGTGCATATAATTTTTTTAGAAGTCAAACATCACAAACTTTGATCAAGTTTGTAAATAAAAACATTTACATCTACAATGACAAGCATATATCATTAGATTCATCATAAGATATAGTTTCTTATTTTATATATTTGATATTTGTAGATATAAACAGTTTCTCTATAAATATGGTAAAAGTTTATAAAGTTTGACTTCTCAACAAATCTATACACACTATATTATGGAACGGTGGGAGTACTAATTTACACGCTACTGCGCGTGGTAGCGGCTACGTGCTCAGGCGTAGCCGTCTGCCCCATGTACATGTGTTACCTCCCGAGTTGAGTGTATGTCGGCACACATACGCAAATCAAGACACGATTAGTATTGCGAACCAACCTGTGGTTGGATGGTTAGAGGGACTGTGGTATCCCCAGCCCAGCAGGGTTCAAATCTTCGTGCTCGCATTTATTTCTGAATTTATTTCAGGATTTCCGGTGATGCGCATTCAGTGGGAGGAGACGTTCCCGTCGACGACGAGGTGCCTACGGTGACTTCGTAAATTTCAAGATGATATGCCGGCTCAGTCTTTCGAGGATGCTCATAGGGATAGGGTGTGCGTGTGTGCGTTTATAGGAGTGAGTGTATGCGCGTGTATATGAGCGCTTGCGTCTGTACTGTGTTAAAAAAAAGACACGATTAGTATTTTGCCAATTAAAAAAAAGAACGGAGCTTGATTTGGTGGTGATCCAGGGCATGGATAGATTTTTTGCTTCCTTCCTGTCGTGCATCGGTTGATTCCGGGAATCAAATTTATCGCGCTTTCCGCGGAGTAGAGAAAACGTAGTGGCGTGCGGTCGCGGCGGTGCAATCCTGGTTTTTTAAGGGGTAAATGGCAGGTGCTCTGTCTTTGCATTATAGATTACAAATATACGGGGAAAAAATAAACTCAAGGGAAGTAGAAAGAAAAACAAAAGGGAGCAATCACCCAGGTGCTGCCTGTACAGCGGTGAACAGCTAAGAGCATCTCCAGCCGCGCCCCAAACAGCCCCCCAGGCCATTTTTTGACGCCGGCGCCCAGAAAACGGCTCAGTCGCACCCTCAGGAGCCCGTTTTTCATCGGTTTGGACCGAAACTGGCGCTGGCGGACCCAGGCCGAACCCGGCGCGCTGGGGGGTGCCTGGGGGCGCCGGGGAAAGCGATTTTGGCGTGAACGGGAATGGGCCCGCCGAGTCAGCGACACGCCGCTTCGTCGTCCTCATCGCCTCGGTTCCCTCAGGAATCAATGCCAAGGCTGCCGCACGGCCGCGCCGGTCAGCCTCCATTGATGCCTCACGGGCGGCGTAGTGAAGGCGCCGCGACGCGCGTCCCGCCCGCTCCCGCCACGCGTCGCCCGGCATGCAGGTTCTCACCGCCCTGCTTCGGCTATAAAAGCCGACCTCCCCGCCGGTAAACGCCACTCGCCACAACTCGCCCTTCTCTCGCCTCGACTCCCCACAGAAGCCACCTCTCCTCCCCCTCTTCCCCGCCGACGAGCAAATGGCTGAGCGGTATCCCGGCGACTCCGCGGCGGGGAACGGCTTCGGCCGACGCCATCTCCACGAGGACGAGGTGCGCCTCCTCTACGAGGCCGACTATCCGGCGCCCCCAGACATGCGAGTGCCGGGCTCGTGGAAGTTGAGCGTCGGCGGCGTCCCGGTGCCCCCGGCGCCGAACGGCGGGCCGAGATCGCCCGCATCCGCTCCTCGCTGATGGAGGCGCAGCGGAACGAGCCACGGTACGCCGCCGATAGCAACACGCTGTGGACGATGTACTTCGAGCGCCGCCGCGAAGCCCAGATCGCCTCTGCCAACGGCATCATCCCCCGCGGCCGCCTCAACGCCGACAGGCGGCACGAGTGGTGGGGCGTGCCCGGCAGCACCCTCGAGGCCGTCCTCGACCACATCGAGACCGGCAACACGCCGCGCCTCGAGTACCCGGCGCGCCCGTCCTTCTCTCGCCGCTGTGGCAGCTCCTGGACGCCGCGGCGGATGGAGGCGGTGACCTCCTCATCGTCGGGCTCCGGCGCGGCGCCCTCGTCATCAACGAGGGCGGCCGCCCCTCCCCGCATTCCCTCCGCCTAGTCCGGCTGAAGACCGAGCCGGGGCTGCTCCCCGTGAAGCCGGAGCACGCGGAGATGGCCGCCGCCGAAGAGACCGCCCTCAAGTGGGCGAAGGCGGACTACGTCCGCGAGCAGGTGGCGCGGCAGCGCCGGGCCTACGCTGAGATCACGGCCCGGCGCCACAGACGCGAGGAGGGCGGCGTCGTCGTCCTCGACAGCGATGAGGAGGACGAGCCCGGGCCGTCCAACCCCCCGCGCGTCGGCGACCTTGGTCAGGGGTGCAGCAGGGACGGCGGCGGCTCCGGCGGGACGCAGGGCGACGACGACGACGACGACAACGGCGGTGACTACACCCAGTTCTACAGGCTCCTCGGCATTTAGAAGGCGGGCGGCGGTCGCGGCGTAGTAGGGCTAGGCGTAGTTCTAGACGTAGTTTGTACGTTTCTCTGTTTTTTTTTACAAATTTCAATGAAAACCCGTCGAGTTTGTGCCAGACTCATATTCAGTTCGCCGAGTTTGCGTGATTTTGGGGGCGACCTGGGGGCGACGACTGGGAACGCAATCACCCCCACGCCGAAAGCAAACGCCGGTTCAGTCCCAGACAGCGCTTTTTCGGCGTCCTGATGGGCCGAACGGCTGGAGATGCTCTAAGGTTCTACGTTATTCGACCTGAGCAACTGCAGGTCATTCACTAGAACGCCGACGACGGATCACTCCCACTGCAGTTCGGAGATGCCATCCACGCCCTTGATCCATAGGATTAGCCTTCATGTATCGATCAATCAAGAGATCATTCGTGAGATCAAATGGCTTAAACAGAATAGATTAATCCGTAAATTGACTGGATAGACTGGACGTGTAGCACGTAGATGCACCGGGCACGTATCGATCAGTCCGATGGATTGTCCTTTCTTCTTTGTTATGTGTGGCTTGCGTGCCTGCGCATGCCTGGCCTGCACGTATACCGGCGTGCTGGCTGTGTCGTGCCCGATCGAGCACGCATCCGAGGGCATGCGGAGCGCACGGCGGTAAAGCAGAGCCAGCTCCTTGTAGGTTTTGTAGCCGGATCCTTGATCCGATCGGTAGGGAAGCTCACTCGTGCTTGCAATCAAACCAAGGTAATCATTAGCAATCTTGGTTAGTCAACAAAAGACAAAAATCCATTGGAAAAAAGAATCCAAGAGAAGAAGATATGCCGCCTTTTCTCCTCATCCTTCTACTGTTTGAGAGGGGCGGAAAAGAGGGCGACCAGCGACTTCGCCAGCCAGGGCCAGCACGATACTGGACTCTCGCCATCAGCGGTGCCGGTTGGGGAGGAGATGGGAAAGGCGCTCGGTGCGCCTATGTAAGCTAGTAGCTATAGCTTAGATGGTTCTTTAGGGGAGCTTGGCGACATGCCGGAGAATGGCATCATGCCGATGGGGAGCGACGCGCCGCCGTGTGTGGTGCCTAGCAGTGATAGTATTGTTGGTGGTGGTGGCGACGAGCCAGTGGCCAGTGGAAGGAGTATCGTTGCCGCTTCCTTCAATAAGCTTGCGATCGTCCCTGATTTGGAGAGGGGATCCAACCTCGTCTTTGTCTTCCGAAGCCAACATGGCGGTGGACAAGAAGATGCTGGAGTTGTGTCGAATATTGTGTACACGGTACATTATAGTTGGACTTTGAGTCATACGATGTGTAGACATGGTATGATGTAGTGTGCTAGTAGGACTCTTGTATTCTAGGCCTATTATATAACGTGGGGGTAGACACACAACATAACATATGCCAACATACGATGTGTAGACTGATCATCTACCATGGAGTCATGTTGAAGGTGCAGATGGAGTCTGACAGAAGACCTCACTCGGTGCTGATTGCGGGGCTACGGTGTAAGTCGACAGAGAGTCGGAGTCTATTTCAACGAAAAAAGCGAGAGACACGTGGTTCGGACTGGGGCCCAGTGGTCTGATGGAAATGTGAGACTCGTCATCGGTCGGTGATGATCGGTGGTACTCTGCTGTGGGGTTGAGTGGTGTGGGTCCGCTGCCCTGGAGACTCGACCGGGACAGTAGAGGCTCGACGCAGTAATAGCAGCGAGGCATGCGGTTAGCACGAGATATGAAGACGGGTCAGGGCTCTGGTGGTGAGACAACTGCGAAATTGACTCCGGGTGACTACAAGCAGCGGTGAAATTCCTTCAAATTTCAGACATCAGTCAAGAAAGAGGCAGGATGTTTAGTTCAGGTAAGTCTTATACTAACATCAATATGTGAGTTGTTCATTTTCACGCAGATCAGTGATTGGTGTGTGATGACGTTGAACGGATACTATGGAAGTTGGGAGTGTAAACTAGTAGCAAATTCCAAACAAGAATTACTCTTGGCCTTCACGTGGTAGTAGCTCCTACTATTTGGCTCAAGTGTTGACTGTGATCAAGAAAAGAAGGGACTACAAGTTGCAACTGGAGTCATACGGAGTCTGGAAGTAGCAACGGTACCCATGGGATATACTCAAGTCTAATGTACATGAAAGTTTGATACATAGACGAATTCAAGATGGTGGAGAATATTCGCCATGGTGAAGTTTGTTGGAGTTGTGTCGAATATTCTGTATAAAGTAGGTTACAGTTGGACTCTGAGTCGTACGGTGTGTAGACATGGTATGATATAGTGTGCTAGTAGGACTCTTGTATCCTAGACCTCTTATATAATACTCCCTCCGTTCCATAATATAGTGCCTATAGATTTTTGCAAAAGTCAAATATTACAAACTTTGACCATATTTATAGAGAAAAGTAGGTACATCTAGAATACCAAATGCACATAATTGAATACATCATGAGTTATATTTTCAGAATGTACATGTTTGGTATTGTAGATGTAGACAGTTTTCTCTATACACTTGGTCAAAATTGGTAAAGTTTGACTTTCATAAAAATCTATAGGCACTACATTGTGGAATGGAGGGAGTACGGGGGTAGACACAAAATGTAACATATGCCAACATAATAGCATAGGCATGCAGGACGAGCCGACGGCGTGTGCCGGCGCCTGGGTGGCCGGTGTGCGGTATTGTGATGGTGTCACGGGGAGGAGTGCCCGTAGTCATGCCCGGGGATATAGACATGTTGGTGAAACTCGTTAACAAATCTCGATGTCGTGCCTCGCGTGATTGTTTGGTTGTCGGACGATCGACTATACGCCTTATTCAAACAGAAGACACAGCGAAGTGGATGCTTGGATCTCTGCGGATCGGGTTGCGGTTCATCAGTTGTGGTCAAGTCGATGGAGCTACGCCGCCTACAAATGCAGTAGAAGGGCAGTCTTCGTCGCCGTTGGTCGATGGAGCTACGCCGCCCACGGATGTGGTCGATGGGCGGTCTTCATCGCCTCGCCATCGCCTCTTCTGACCGAATGACGTTCTTCTTTCTTCCTCCTAGCAATGGAGCCATATGGCAGACAGTCCATCTTCTCCATGATGTCCATGGCTTGTTGTCATGGACGCTTCGCCGCCCCAAGTGACCTCGTTCCCGGCGACGGTGACGCTGTGCTCGTGAGGGAGATGTTTTGGACCGGATTGCGTTTCTTATCTGTTTGTTGGGGCCCTCTTTGCATATGTTAGGGACCAGGTTGTAATTTCCTGTTTTCTTTGGGTCTAGCTGTAAGATACCATGTATTACTGTTTTCTAGGCCCTCGCCCTGTTAGAAAATAAAGCTTTGGGCGCATCCCCCCTAAAAAAAAAAAGCTTCGGGCGCATCGAGGCCCTCTCCCTGTTAGAAAATAATAATATATCAGCATCGACCAAAGCTAGACATTAGTTAAACAGCTAAAGGAATAAAATGGGATAAAATAATGGAGGAAGCGTGGCAAACCCGATAATCTGACTGATCCAGCTTTTAATGTGCATGACATCCCCGCTCGAGTATGCCGTCAGGTCGCCATGGCGTGTTTGCTGAAGTGCAGTAGTCGTGTGTCGCTACAGTACCTCGAGTATTTCGTCCATGGCGAGTGTTTTTCGCCGGGATTCGGCATAGAGGCAGTTTGCCGAATATCGTATGAAAAACACTCAGCAAAAAACAGACACACGGTACAACCCTGACTGTGCCGAGAGTCATGGAAAATACACTCGACAAATACGCTATACTCGATAAAATTAGCAAAAGGTACTCAGCAAACATAAGGTGCTCGGCAAACAGGTGGCATGTGTCCCCTTCGATCGCACTTGATGGCGCCGCTACGGCGGGGGTTGTTTGACGAGTACCGTCCGTTAGGTACTAGGCAAAGAGTTTCATTATCCTTTTTTATGCACAGAATCTTTGCCGAGTACCCGATAAACGGCATTCAGCAAAGTTTTTGTTTTTCTTCTACTTTTTTATCTTTTCATTGCCTTTTCTGTCTTTTTCGTTTCTTTCTTCTATTTTTCTTTTATTTTCTTCCTTCTATTTCGCTATCTTTCTTCTTTTTATTGCATTTTCTTTCTTGTAATTTCATTTCTTTCTTTTTTTCATTGAATTTCCTTTTTTCTTCTATTTTCTATTTTCTTCTTCCTAGTTTCATTTTCTTTTCTTTCTTTCATCTTTTCATTGCATTTCTTTTCTTTTTATTTCTTTCTAAGTTTTTTCATAAATATAGCAAAAGGACCCGCGCACATGAAATCATGGCGAGAAACGGTCAGGTTTGTATGCAGAGTGTCAGGTCCCTTTCTCCATTGGCTTTCAATTTTTTTCTACATTCAACACACACCATTACATTACACATACTAAGTTTTGGCCTTTTTGGGATCCGTCTGCTATATTTAACCATATAAGTGCATTTCTAGGGTTTTAATACCGAAAATTCAAAATCTGAACCGCAGCCACATAAAATCATGGACAGAAAATGATTGAAAATTCCCTGCTGTGGTCTTTAGTACGCAAAGTGTTAGACCTCTTCCTCTGCGGGCCTTGAAGCTTCTTCTACACTCAACACTCACCATTACATCACACATGCTAAGTTTTGGCCATTTTGGGGGTACGTCTGCTATATTTAACCATATAAGTGCTTTTCTAGGGTTTTAATGCCGAAAATTCAAAATCTGAACCGCGACCACATGAAATTATGGCCAGAAATGGGATAAAAATTCATTGCTATGGTCTTTAGTTCATGTCTAGGCCTTGTACAACCAAAGGAGAGGAGTCCGATACACCGGGCGGGCCAAGACAGGTTGCTGACATTTGGGTTATTGCCGTTTTCATTTCCGGCAATTCATGCATAGCTCAAAAGCCACGGGATCTGGCATGGTGTCATCATATGAACCCTGGAGGGTGTTGTAAAAAATTGAGATTGTTTCGCAAAAGCAGCCACAGAGACTGCGTAGAAATGGAACCATCTCCCAGGAAGGATATAGGTTTCGAGAGGGAACAGGTGAGCTTTGCACACGAAGTGTCGGCCCCCTTCCTCTGTTGGCCTTGAAACATTTTCTACACTCAACACACACCATTACATCATACATGCCAACTTTTGGCTTTTCTGGAGTCCGTCGGCTATACTTAACCATATAAGTGCATTTCCACGGTTTTTGTGCCAGAAATTCAAAATCTGAACCGCCGATACATGAAATCATGGCCAGAAATGGCTTGAAAGTCCCTAGTTGTGGTCTTTACTCCATGTCTAGGACATGTGCAACAAAATGACAAGAGGCACATACACCCGGGGGGGTTAAGGATAGGTCGCTGACATGCGGGTTATTGCCGATTTAATTCCCGGCAATTCAGATGAAGGCAGAAAGCCACGGGACCTGACATGGTGTCATCATATAGCCGCTGGAGGGTGTGGTAGAAATTTGAGTGTTTCACAAAAGAAGTCATGGAGACTGCGTAGAAACGGGACCATCTCCCAGGAAGGACCTAGGTTTCGAGAGGAAGCGGCTCAGCTTTATACGCGAAGTGTCGGGCCCCTTCCTCGGTTGCCTTTGAAACCTTTTCTACATTCAACACACACCATTACATCACACATGCCAAGTTTTGGCCTTTTCGGGGTCCGTGTGCTATATTTAATGATATAAGTGCATTTCTAGGGATTTAATGCCGAAAAATTGAAATATGAACAGCGGCCACATGAAATCATGGTCAGAAATGGGTTGAAAATTCCTAGCTGTGGTCTTTAGTCCATGTCTAGGCCTTGTGCAACCAAAGGACAGGAGGCCCAGACAGCGAGGGGACAAGACTAGGCCACCGACATGTGGGTATCGGCCGTTTTAATTCCCAAAAATTCAAACGAAACAGAAAAATCACGGGACCTGGCACGGTGTCATCATATGATCCCTGGAGGGTGTGGTAAAAAATTGAGAATGTTTTGCAAAAGTAGCCACACATACTGTGTAGAAACAGAACCATCTCCTAGCAAGGAACTAAGTTTAGAGAGGGAACGGGTCAGGTTTCCACGCGAAATGTCGGGCCCCTTCCTCCGGTGGCCTTGAAAACAATTCTACACTCAACACACACCATGACATGACACATGCCAGGTTTTGGCCTTTTGGGGGGTCCGTGTGCTATATTCGGGACATTAAATGCATTTCTAGGGTTTTAATGCTGAGAATTGAATATCAAAACTGCGGGCACATGAAATCGTGAGCATAAATGGGTTGAAAATTCCTATCTATGGTCTTTTGTCCATGGCTAATCTTTGTGCAACAAAAGGACATGAGTCCCGTACACCGGGGGACAAAGACTAGGTCGCCGACATGCAGGTTGCTGCCACTTTAATTTCCGAATATTCATACGAAGCTAGAAATTCACGAGCCCTGGCACGGTGTCACCATATGGCCCCAGGAGGGTGTGGTAAAAAAATTGAGAATGTTTTTTTGAAAACAGTCACGCAGACTATGTAAAAAGGGGCCACCTGCTAGCAAGGATCTAGATTTTTTGAGGGAACGGGCCAGGTTTGCACGTGAAGTGTCGGGCCCCTTCCTCCATTGGCCTTAAAACTTTTTCTACACTCAACACATGCCATGACATGACACATGCCAGATTTAGTCCTTAAGTGCATTTCTAGAGTTTTAATGCCGAAAATTGAAGAGCTAAATTGCGAGCACATGAAATCATCGCCAGAAAGGGGTTGAAAATTACTATATGTGTTCTTTAGTACATGGCTAGTCCTTGTGCAACCAAAGGACATGAGTCATCTCCACCGGGTGGCCAAGACTAGGCCACCGACATGCGGGTTGCTGCTATTTTAATTTTTGGAAATTCAAACAAAGCCAGAAAATCACGGGACTTGACACAGTGTCAGCATATGGCCCCTGTAGGGTGTGGTAAAAATTTGAGAGTGTTTCGCAAAAGTATTCGCGCAGACTGCGTAGAAATGGGACCATCTCCGAGGAAGGATCTAGGTTTCAAGAGGGAACGGCTCAGGTTTGCACGCAATGTGTCGGGCCCCGTCCTCCATTGGCCTTAAACTTTTTCTACACTCGACACACACCATTACATCACACATGCCAAGTCCTGACCTTTTTGGGGTTCGTCTGCCATATTCTAGACATTAAGTGCATTTATAGGGTTTTAATGCAGGAAATTCAAAATCTAAACTGCAGCCTCATGAAATCATAGCTAGAAATGGGTGGGAAAATCCTATATGTGGTCTTTAGTCTATGCGTAGGCCTTGTGCAACCAAAGGACAGGAGGCCTAGGCAACAGAGGGCTAAGGCTAGGCCACCAACTTGTGGGTTGCTGCTGTTTTAATTCCCTGAAATTCAAATGAAGCCAAAAAATTACGGGACTTGGCACCGTGTCATCATATGGACACTGGAGGATGTGGTAAAATTTTGAGATTGCTTTGCATAAGAAGTCACGCAGACCGTCACGGAAGCTTCATGCAAAATATTCATTCATTTGTATAATTTTTCCAGTTTCCTTCACTTGATTCCTTACAGTTATGGTTCTGACCATGCTGATCTCATTTGATAAACCCATTCCCGTGCCTCGTCTATTTTCCGACAAAGTTAAATTATCTGCTTTACGCAGATCAATGATCTAGTTCAGCTTCTACTATGTTCTACCTTCTAGTATTGCCCTCTGTTATCTCGAGGATATCATGCCATTGCACTACCTCTTATGAAATCTTGTTGGAATAATACTTCTCACCATTTTAGTCACTCAGCAGGTTTGAGCTGTGCGTCACTCGGGAACTCCGCCAAGTGACTCGAATCCACACTGTGGTCCATTACTCCTAGTACTTTGTTGCTGGGAGATTTAAACTCGATCATGTCATTCCTAGCCTACCGGCTACATCCTTATCATGCTACCGTTGACCGTGCTACCTCGTCCTTCTTTGGTCCACGAATTCTTCAGACCGTGAGCAAAGCTTACATCGAGTTTTCAACATCACGTTGTTTGTCTTGAAAAGCAACTCCCATTCCGAGCTTGCATCTTATCTGTTGTTCCAGTAACTTTCCGCTTCACCATTCCTTTTGCTTGATGTCGACGCTGTTCGATTACATCTTCATGAAACCTCTCGACAAAATGTGTTGGGATCATCGTCAACATTTTGTCTTCTTCCAAGATGTGAATAGAATTCATGATGAGAAATACCATCCTTGCCCCTCGATAATTTGTGTTGTCATCAACAACGTCCTTGCCTCCCTTCCAACACAGACTTGGTCATGTTTTGCTTAAACCTTAAGTTCCTTGCTATTCTTGAAATTGTTCCTTTGTATCTCTTGTGATCTTCAAACCCAATCTTTACTTTAACATCATACCATTGCTACCCTGAAGCATGACTATGGTACTCCGAATATCAATAAGAGCATTGGAAGTGCAATGCTAAATGTTTCTTGATCAAATATCCAAACACCGTTGTATGGGTAACCTCATGAACTTTCCTCGCCCCTTTACCTAAATGGTTATCTACTTGCTATCCTGTCATGGAAATCATTACTCTACTTGTTCTTGTAAAGGATATACTCCTAATATTTATGAATAAACACATTTTCCTTTTCATTGGTCTGTTTAATCTGATAGTCACATTTTCCTTTCCATTGGTCTGTTTAACCTTTCAAATAATTATATGATCTAAGCAGTAATAATTCCCTGCTTATGTAAACACCCCGGTGTACAACTCTGTCTGTAAGACCAAGTTACTATTGTTGATGACATTCCGGTAACCGCCGGTGGACAAGAACTTTGCCTATTGGTCCGCCTTGTCCTTACGACCAGGAAAAGGGTTCTCTTCACCCCCCGCCCTTGGTACCGACCTTGTTGCCAACATAGCTAACAACTATTCTCTGATGAACCTTGTATCATGATCGCACAAGATGCCATCACCCTTCTTATTCATCACGGTGGTATGTTTGTTGAACACTTTGATTTTGCTCATCCTATTGATTCAGAAATGCTCGAGTCCTCAAATACATACTGGTGCAACATGCCTTGCTTCTCCGTAGCACTTGCGACTGTATGTTCCAATTGCCCCTGTGATCGATTATCATTCTACCTCGAGCCTGCCATTCTTTTGAATTCCTTACGGAAACTCTCTCATTAATTGTGAAGTTTCCTGTAAATGACTATGTGATCCTTCTATCCGAAGTTACCCTTGCACTTGGCTTCATATGCGTTTCCGCGAGCCACCTTCCTTATGATGTTCCATTTCGGTATCAGACACAACATTTATTCCTCGTTGCTCTGAACCTCTTTCATCATCTCTTATAGGCATCGAATGATTGCCTACCCGCTTGAAACCTTCTCATACCTTCTTATAAATGTATCTTGTTCTCGATGTGTTTCATGTGTTTCAACTCGAGATATACTTTTATACCTCCTTCCCTGAGATAATTACCGGATGCCGACCCTTCTAGACATTCGTCCTTATAGTTTCCCCTCTTACCCTATTCGTAAGCATGATGAAGTTCCAAAGAAAAGATGTCAAGTTCAACATGATGCAAGATTGCAGAAGAGAATGAAGACAACAACGCAATGGATCAACCTCTTCGAGAAGAGCAGCAAGGACCGAGAAGACCCATTAAATTCGTGAACCGACCTTGTTCCCCCTTCACTAGTAGAAAACAGGGTACTAGTCCTGGTTCCAGAGGGCCTTTAGCCCCGATTCTGGAACCGAGACAAAACAAATGGGACTAATGCCCAAAACCTTTAGTCCCGGTTGGCTTACGAACCGGGACCAAAGGGGCTCCACGTGGCGGCTGTGGGGAGCCCAGGCAGGAGGACCTTTAGTCCCGGTTGGTAACACCAACCGGGACCAAAAGGCAGCCACGCGTCAGCAGCTCGCAGGCGCTGGGGTTTTTGTTTTTTTTTAAAAGTGGGGGGTTTTGGGGTTTTGGAGGGTTAATTTAGGGGTTTCATATTGTGTTAGCTAGCTAATAGAGAGAAGTGACCTCTCTTTCTCCATGCTTGGTCGACGGTAGCTACTACATACAGAGAGAACTCGACGCTAGCTAGTAAGCAAATGAAGGAACCATTAATGACACAACATCGTGATCATGAACATATATAGAGAGAAGTGACTTCTCTTTCTCCGTGCTTGGTCGAACAACAAGTTTTCATATATCTATCCGACGCTACTACATATATACAATATAACATCTCTTACGATCCCTGACATCATCTACCGAAAATCAGCTTGAATTTCCACATGGTATTCTCCGTCTTTATGTATGACATGGTCAAGAAAGAATCCCGCCAATTCCTCTTGAACTGCTCATATGCGATCACGTGGTAGGAGTTCTTCCCGCATCTCCCGGACCTAATTTAAAGAAGGGGGTCAATACATATATATGAATGAAACTCAACACAATTGATGGTAATAAAATTAAATTATGAATATTGTTTACGTACTTCAAATTGTTTGTCAGAGTAGCCCCACTCAGAGGTCGAGTGGCGCATGAACTCGCAAATGTAGTATCCACATAAATCAGTCCCGGGTGCCTGCAACAAGCACTTTACGAGAATAGAGTTCAATCAAACTGATATAATCAAGCATGACAATGGTATTGATGAAACTAGAATCAATGAGAGATGCGCGGAACTAGCTAGTACTACTTACTTTGGGGTGTGTAAATTGCAGCTCGTTCCTCAGACCCGGAACCATTCCGATGAACTTTTTCCAAACCCTGCCAGGCAAACAAAATGATTACTTGATATCAGGAAATGAACGAAAGTTGCCGATATGGTGCGATAATGATTGAACTTGCTTCTGGAGCATTGCAATCATGTCCTCATAATCCTTGGGATCTTTATGTCTCGAGTCTAAGATAGTTACTACTGCCCCGTCAAGCTTAACCTCGAGTAGAATAAAGTGGAAGCTGCGCATGCATAACTCATCAATTACATTATTTAACCTCGACTAAGCGAAACCGAATATGCACAAGACAGTAACACTCACTTGAAGTTGTAAGGAAATAATATTTTCCCTTTGTTTTGATGTCGAAGGAACGATTGTAGCAAGTTTTCCTCAGTATCTTTGACTCTGTTTTTTACCGACCATTCATTTACGGTATTTGGGCTAATGAACCCAATGTCATAGATTTGTCTTTCCTTACATTCAACGATCTTCAATCTGCATAATATAGTGAGGATAATTATATATACATGCAATGAACGAGCTGAGCTAGAGACTTAATTACAGAAGTAATACTTACAAACAGTAGCAAGTCATGAGTTGTTTGTCGAGGGCTTGTTGATTGAATAACTGAATTAATTCCACAAATTCAAGAGGCATCAAGTCAACTCCAATGAGGTCGTGCTCATCTTTAATTCTCAGCATCAAACTATCGATCCCATTCTTCCTGCAGCTTTCCAAGTACCACTCACGCAATTTTCGCATCATCGTTGTTAGAGGAGGATGATCAGATTTGACGAGAGGCTTCCCGTGCTCGTATCTAAAGATCTCTACTGCCTCTAATGTTTCAAACTGTACATCATCGCCCGCGTAATCACCAAGATTGGTACCGGGCAGTAGCCCCGGATGATTAGCGATATCGCTAGACACCTTGAGCGGGGGGCACGATTGCTTCTCCTGTTCACCGAGTTGGGGAATTGTTTTCCCACTTCTTCGTTTTGCTTCCCTTGAAGCACTGGTAGTACTTCCCGACCGCCGCGCTTCACCATATGTTATTCCACTACAGTGATAATAGTTGGATTGCGGCGGAGACGGTGGTGGTCGCTTAAGGGCATGTAGAGTGTGCTTCGCTTCCACCGGATCTACCGTTTCCTTCGGAGGTGGAGGTTTCCGTTCAAAATGGGCCTGCACTTCGGTTTCCACGATTTCGTCGGTTTCCTTGTCAGTCCTCTCATATGGTAACTTTGGAAGAGCCTTGAGGCTTGGACCAGCTTTGAATTTCTTCCCGCCTCCGCTTGTACTGCTAGCCGCCGGAGCGGCGGCATCTCTCTTCCATCGTTGCTGAGGCGGCGGAGTCCGCTTACGCGTCGGAGGAGGCGGAGTGCACTGACGCGCCGGAGGAGGTGGAGGAGGCGGCGGAGTCCGCTGACGAGCTGGAGACGGTGGCTGAGGCGACGGAGACAGCTCACGCGCCAGAGACGACTTAGGCAGCTGAGACGGCTGAGCTGGACTGTGAGGAGTCTGCTGAGGGGCCTCCTGTGGCTGAGTCGGTGTCCAGTTTGGAAGCTTGATGTACTCCTTTCTCCATAGACAGGTACTCCTCAAAGCATTTTCCAGAAGAATATCCCCTTCACCTGTAGGGAAGTCAAGCTCCAGCCCCTCAAATCCATCCATTATTTCATCCACCGTCACAATAGCATAGCCATGTGGAATCGGACGGCAATGAAAAGTTCCCCCAGCTCGAGGAGGTACAACAGAGCTGACCGCCGCCTTCAAGCTCAGGTTCTGGCATTTCGTCATTAGAACACAATGTTCAGCTGCCGTGATACTATCCACGGGGTAGTGAGGAGCCGTGAAATCAGGCTGAACGAGCTCCGTGGAAGCCACGCTGCTTCTCCGCTGAGATGGTGGGGTAGCTTCTGGGACAGCGTCGAAGTAAGGATCTTCGTGCCGCTAAGATGGTTGGCCGGTAGCTCGCTGGCTCTCAAGTTCCTCTAGTTTTGCTAATCTTGCACTGAGCCTCTGCATTTCGGTTGCTTCCTCTTTCCTCTTTCTCTCTCGGCTTCTATAACCACCGCTATCGGGAAACCCATACACCCACGGAACGGAGCTTGATGTGCCTCGTGTTCGTCCAGGGTGTTCAGGATTCCCAAGGGCCTCTGTCATCTCGTCCTTCTCTCTGTCGGGAATGAACGTCCCTTCCTGCGCTGCCTTGAATGCTTTCTCAAGCTTCTTGATGGATATTGCAAGTTGATCGTTCATCGAAACACACTTCCCTGATTCGGGGTCCAAAGTTCCCCCAACCCCGAAGAACCAAGTCCTTGCCCGATCTGGCCAGTGCAATGTCGCTGGTTGGACCCCTTTAGCAAGCAGGCCTTGCTCAGCTTTGACCCACAACGGCCGGGCTTTGCTGTAGCCACCTGACCCCGTGGTATGTTGATACTTCTTCTTTGCAACATTTTGCTTGTTTGTCAGTGATCTTTGCTTACCCTTCTCCGATTTCTTGTAGGCCACAAATGCGGGCCAGTGATCTCTTACCTTCTCATATCGACCGATGAATTCTAGAGTCTCCTCTTTCTCGACAAACTTTGTGTTCAACTCTTTCTTCCAGTTCCTGAATAGTTCTGCCATCTTCTTAAGAGCAAACACCTTGACCTTTCGCTCTATAACTGGGTTATTCGGATCCTCCTCTCATGGTAGGCTGCAATTTGTCATCAGCGAGGTCCAAAGATCATCTTTCAGTCTATCCTGGACATAAGAAACTTCAGGGTCCTTATTCTTATTCCATTGCTGGATGCTGATCGGGACGCTGTCCCTATCAACAACTCCGCACTGATGTAGAAATGCGTCCTTGGTCCGCTTGGGAGCAATCGATTGGCCGTCTTTCGCGACTTCTGTGATCGTGAACCTTTCATCCTGGCGGAACCTTTTCTTCGGGCCTCGTCTCCTTACGGAAGTTTGGCTCGATCCGGAGGGCTAAAAGAAGAAAGAAGCGTTAATTAATACATGTACATACCAAAACAATTAATGCATCAAGTCAGCACAGGCTTAATTAATATATATATATATACCTCGCCGAACTTTGCAACAGTTAAGCCACCCTCCTCCGTTCGGTCACCGGAGCCGTCATCATGATCTCCTTCCTCCGCCATTCGGTCACCAGAGCCGTCATGATCTCCTTCCTCATATATTGTTGGATCACCGGAGCCGTCATCCTCTCCTTCCTGACCATCGGTGTCGTTGAGAAACGACAAGGGAACACCTCCGGCGAGGATTATATCCCCCAACAACTGTTCTTGTTCTAAGTCTCTTTCCATAGTTTCTGAAAATATTACAACATGGCAATATACAAACATGAGAGATGGATTAGTGGCAAACATAGACCTAGCTAATCACAACAAGGAATCATATGCATATATGAGCAATGGATTAGTTGCGGACCGCCTCTCTCATGCATGTCCGACGTCCCCCTCGTGTAGAAGTTATCGGGTCGGGGTTATACATTCAGGAGAGGACACTTTGCAAAAAATAATCGCTATGCAGGAGATCAAACTATCCATTCTACCCCATTGACCTATGCCGGCCGCCTACCGAATAAATAAAGTCCCTTCGGTTCACTGAGGTAAGACCGGAGAATTAGACGCCAATATATAGTATTATACATAACAATTACGGGTAGGGGCGGGAGGGGGTAGATCGACAACGACGCTCTTTCTTCCAGGGTTTGGGTGGCCTCGAGAGTTGGTCGGGCGAGCAGACCGCCTCTCTCATGCATGTCCAACATCCCCCCTCATGTCAAAGTTATCGAGGAGGGGGTAGATCGACAACGACGCTCTTTCTTCTAGGGTTTGGGTGGCCTCGAGAGTTGGTCGGGTAGCGCGAGCGGACCGCCTCTCTCAGCATCGACGTCCCCCCTCATGTCAAGTTATCGGGGAGGGGGTAAGATCAACAACGACGCTCTTCTTCTAGGGTTTGGGTGGCCTTGATAGTTGTCGGGCAAGCGGACCGCCTCTCTCTCATGCATGTCCGACATCCCCCCTCATGTCAAAGTTATCAGGGAGGGGGTAGATCGACAACGACGCACTTTCTTCTAGGGTTTGGGTTGCCACGAGAGTTGGTCAGGCGAGCGGACCGCCTCTCTCTATCATGTCATGTCCATGTCCCCCCCCCCCCACAAAGTTATCGGGGAGGGGGTAGATCGACAACGACACTCTTTCTTCTACGGTTTGGGTGGCCTCGAGAGTTGGTCCGGCGAGCGGACCTCCTCTCTCATGCATGTTCGACGTCCCCTCTCATGTCGAAGTTATCGGGGAGGGGGTAGATCGACAACGACGCTCTTCTTTCTAGGGTTTGGGTGGCCTCGAGAGTTGGTCGGGCAGCGGACCGCCTCTCTCATGCATGTCCGACGCCCCCCTTAATGTCGAAGTTATCGGGGAGGGGTTAGATCGAGACGAAGCTCTTTCTTCTAGGGTTTGCGTGGCCTCGAGAGTTGGTCGGGTGAGCAGACCGCCTCTTTCATGCATGTCCGACGTCCCTCCTCATGTCGAAGTTATCGGGAGGGGGTAGATCGACAACGACGCTCTTTCTAGGGTTTGGGTGCCTCGATAGTTGGTCGGCGCGCGGACGACCCCCTCTCTCTCATCTCTGACTTCCCCCCTCATGTCGAAGTTATCGGGGAGGGGGTAGATCGACAACGACACTCTTTCTTCTAGGGTTTGGTGGCCTCGAGAGTTGGTCAAGCGAGCGGACCGCCTCTCTCATGCATGTCCGACGTCCTCCCTCATGTCGAAATTATCGGGAGGGGGTAGATCGACAACGACACTCTTTCTTCTAGGCTTTGGGTGGCCTCGAGAGTTGGTCGGGCGAGCGGACCGCCTCTCTCTCATGCATGTCCGACGTCCCCCCTCATGTCGAAGTTATCGGGGAGGGGGTAAATTTTAACTTAGCGAGTCTTTTAATTAACTCATTTTGAATATATGAACATTTTAACTTAGTAACTTAGTAACTTGGTAAATTTTAACTAATTTCTATGAACAAAAATATATTCTATGAACAAAAAAAAACATCATATGAACATTTTCTATATTTATACATCCATCCATACATACATACACATACATATATACATGGACCAAAAATGCTATGAACAAAAAAAAATATTCTATGAACAAAAAAATCATCATATGAACATGACTAAAAAATTCATCATATCAAAAAATACACTAGCATCGACGTATACATGTACATATACTACATTACATAAACATGATTATAATAAAAAAAAAATGGCCGGGGCGGCGCGGCGGCTCACAGCGGGCTCGGGAGACGACGGCGACGGCGACGGCGACGATGGGCAGGGCGCGGGTCGGGGGCGAGGACGGCTACGGCGACGGCGACGACGGGGCAGGGGTGCGACGACGGCGGGGGCGGCCGGGCGCGGCTCGGGGCAGGGGTGACGACGACGACGGGGGCGGGCTGGGGCAGGGGCGACGGCGACGACGGCGGGGGCGCGGACGGCGTCGAGGCAGCCTGGCGGCGTCGATGTGCTCGCCGTCGTCGGGGGCGAGTGCGGATGAAGTGTGAAAATTTCCTAGTGCGGGCTTATACCCCACCCTTTGGTCCCGGTTTGTGGCACCAACCGGGACCAATGCCCCCCTTTCATCTCGGTTCGTGCCACCAACCGGGACCAAAGGTGTATTTTCAGCAACCCAAGGGCGGAAGCAGAGACCTTTAGTCCCGTTGGTGGCTCAAACCGGGACTAAAGGGGGGCATTGGTCCCGGTTGATGGCTCGAACCGGGACCAAAGGTACCCTTTCGTCCTGGTTTGAGCAACCAACCGGGACCAATGCCTGGCACAGCGGTGTGGTGGGAGTTTAGCCCCCCACCTCGCTAGTTAGAAAGCGCTGCACCGTTTATAAGGCGCGCTGCGGGTGAGCTATCGAGCTCCTCTCCAATGCACAGTACTTGCCTACCCTTGTCACTGCCATGTTGGGCCTATTGGGCCCGCGGGCCTGCATCCTGGCCCATGTACAGATGGGTTTCTAGCCGTATGCACCGGAGGCCCAGTAGGCGCATTTTTTATTTTTTTATGTCATTTATTTTCCAGTAGGTGGTCATTTTTTCTGTTATTTTAGTTTTTCTATAAAGATTTTATTTTAGTTCATTCTTTTTAACAAATAAATCCTTTGATATTTTAGTTAATATTATTTTGATTCTTTTTAGTTCATTCTTTTAGTTAATGTTTTAGTTGATTTCTTTTTAGTTCATGTTTTAGTTGATTCTTTTTAGTTTCATTCTTTTTAGTTCATGTTTTAGTTCATTCTTTTTAGTTAATATTTAGTTGATTCTTTTATAGTTCTTCTTTTTAACAAATAAATACTTTCATAATTTTAGTTAATATTATTTTGATTTTTTAGTTCATTCTTTTTAGTTAATGTTTTAGTTGATTCTTTTTAGTTAATTCTTTTTGCTATTGAACACTATTATTTTATCTTTTTAGTTGATTTCTTTTTGCTATTGAAAATATTATATTTAATTGATTCTTTTTAGTTCATTCTTATTGCGTAGGAGTTTATAAAAGTCTTTTTTATTAGATCGACAACGACGCTCTTTCTTCTAGGGTTTGGGTGGCCTCGATAGTTGGTCGGGCGAGCGGACCGCCTCTCTCTCATGCATGTCTGACGTCCCCCCTCATGTCGAAGTTATCGGGGAGGGGGTAAATTTTAACTTAGTGAGTCTTTTAATTAACTCATTTTGAATATATGAACATTTTAACTTAGTAACTTGGTAAATTTTAACTAATTTCTATGAACAAAAAAATATTCTATGAACAAAAAAAACATCATATGAACATTTTCTATATATATACATCCATCCAACCATACATACACATGCATATATACATGGACCAAAAAATGCTATGAACAAAAAAAATCATCATAAGAACATGACTAAAAAATTCATCATATAAAAAAAATACACTAAGCATCTACGTATACATGTACATATACATACATTACATAAACATGATTAATAATAAAAAAAGAAAAGTCGCATGCGGGAGCGACGTCGACATGCATGAGAGAGAGGCGGTCGTCGCCCGACCAACTCTCGAGGCCACCCAAAGCCTAGAGAAAGAGTGTCGTTGTCGATCTACCCCCTCCGATAATTTCGACATGAGGGAGGACGTCGGACATGCATGAGAGAGGCGGTCCGCTCGCTTGACCAACTCTCGAGGCCACCCAAACCCTAGAAGAAAGAGTGTCGTTGTCGATCTACCCCCTCCCCGATAACTTCGACATGAGGGGGGACGTCAGACATGCATGAGAGAGAGGCGGTCCGCTCGCCCGACCAACTATCGAGGCCACCCAAACCCTAGAAGAAAGAGCGTCGTTGTCGATCTACCCCCTCCCCGATAACTTCGACATGAGGAGGGACGTCGGACATGCATGAAAGAGGCGGTCTGCTCACCCGACCAACTCTCGAGGCCACGCAAACCCTAGAAGAAAGAGCTTCGTTCTCGATCTAACCCCTCCCCGATAACTTCGACATTAAGGGGGGCGTCGGACATGCATGAGAGAGGCGGTCCGCTTGCCCGACCAACTCTCGAGGCCACCCAAACCCTAGAAGAAAGAGCGTCGTTGTCGATCTACCCCCTCCCCGATAACTTCGACATGAGAGGGGACGTCGAACATGCATGAGAGAGGAGGTCCGCTCGCCGGACCAACTCTCGAGGCCACCCAAACCGAGTAGAAGAAAGAGTGTCGTTGGCGATCTACCCCCTCCCGATAACTTTGACATGGGGGGGGGGGGGGACATCGGACATGCATGAGAGAAGGCGGGTCCGCTCGCCTGACCAACTCTCGTGGCAACCCAAACCCTAGAAGAAAGTGCGTCGTTGTCCTCTACCCCCTCCCTGATAACTTTGACATGAGGGGGGATGTCGGACATGCATGAGAGAGAGGCGGTCCGCTTGCCCGACCAACTATCAAGGCCACCCAAACCCTAGAAGAAAGAGCGTCGTTGTTGATCTACCCCCTCCCCGATAACTTTGACATGAGGGGGGACGTCCGACATGCATGAGAGAGGCGGTCCGCTCGCCCGACCAACTCTCGAGGCCACCCAAACCCTAGAAGAAAGAGCGTCGTTGTCGATCTACCCCCTCCTCGATAACTTTGACATGAGGGGGGATGTTGGACATGCATGAGAGAGGCGGTCTGCTCGCCCGACCAACTCTCGAGGCCACCCAAACCTGGAAGAAAGAGCGTCGTTGTCGATCTACCCCCTCCCGCCCCTACCCGTAATTGTTATGTATAATACTATATATTGGCGTCTAATTCTCCGGTCTTACCTCAGTGAACCGAAGGGACTTTATTTATTCGGTAGGCGGCCGGCATAGGTCAATGGGGTAGAATGGATAGTTTGATCTCTGCATAGCGATTATTTTTTGCAAAGTGTCCTCTCCTGAAGATAACCCCGACCCGATAACTTCTACACGAGGGGGACGTCGGACATGCATGAGAGAGGCGGTCCGCAACTAATCCATTGCTCATATATGCATATGATTCCTTGTTGTGATTAGCTAGGTCTATGTTTGCCACTAATCATCTCTCATGTTTGTATATTGCCATGTTGTATATTTTCAGAAACTATGGAAAGAGACTTAGAACAAGAACCGTTGTTGGGGGAATAATCCTCGCGGAGGTGTTCCCTTGTCGTTTCTCAACGACACCGATGGTCAGGAAAGAGAGGATGACGGCTCGGTGATCCAACAATATATGAGGAAGGAGATCATGACGGCTCTTGGTGACCGAATGGCGGAGGAAGGAGATCATGATGACGGCTCCGGTGACCGAACGGAGGAGGGTGGCTTAACTGTTGCAAAGTTCGGCGAGGTATATATATATATATTAATTAAGCCTGTGCGACTTGATGCATTATATAATGTTTTGGTATGTACATGTATTAATTAACGCTTCTTTCTTCTTTTAGCCCTCCGGATCGAGCCAAACTTCCGTAAGGGACGAGGCCCGAAGAAAAGGTTCCGCCAGGATGAAAGGTTCACGATCACAGAAGTCGCGAAAGACGGCCAATCGATTGCTCCCAAGCGGACCAAGGACGCATTTCTACATCAGTGCGGAGTTGTTGATAGGGACAGCGTCCCGATCAGCATCCAGCAATGGAATAAGAATAAGGACCCTGAAGTTTCTTATGTCCAGGATAGACTGAAAGATGACTTTGGACCTCGCTGATGACAAATTGCAGCCTACCATGAGAGGAGGATCCGAATAACCCAGTTATAGAGCGAAAGGTAAGGTGTTTGCTCTTAAGAAGATGGCAGAACTATTCAGGAACTGGAAAGAAGATTGAACACAAAGTTTGTCGAGAAGAGGAGACTCTAGAATTCACGGTCGATATGAGAAGGTAAGAGATCACTGGCCCGCATTTGTGGCCTACAAGAAATCGGAGAAGGGTAAGCAAAGATCACTGACAAACAAGCAAAATGTTGCAAAGAAGAAGTATCAACATACCACGGGTCAGGTGGCTACAGCAAAGCCCGGCGTTGTGGGTCAAAGCTGAGCAAGGCTGCTTGCTAAGGGGTCCAACCAGCGACATTGCACTGGCCAGATCGGGCAAGGACTTGGTTCTTTGGGGTTGGGGGAACTTTGGACCCGAACAGGGAAGTGTGTTTCGATGAACGATCAACTTGCAATATCCATCAAGAAGCTTGAGAAAGCATTCAAGGCAGCGCAGGAAGGGACGTTCATTCCCGACAGAGAGAAGGACGAGATGAAAGAGGCCCTTGGGAATCGAACACTGGACGAACACGAGGCACATCAAGCTCCGTTCCGTGGGTGTATGGGTTTCCCGATAGAGGGTGGTTATAGAAGCCGAGAGAGAGAAAGAGGAAAGAGGAAGCAACCGAAATGCAGAGGCTCAGTGCAAGATTAGCAAAACTAGAGGAACTTGAGAGCCAGCGAGCTACCGGCCAACCATCTTAGCGGCACGAAGATCCTTACTTCGACGCTGTCCCAGAAGCTACCCCACCATCTCAGCGGAGAAGCAGCGTGGCTTCCACGGAGCTCGTTCAGCCTGATTCACGGCTCCTCACTACCCCGTGGATAGTATCACGGCAGCTGAACATTGTGTTCTAATGACGAAATGCCAGAACCTGAGCTTGAAGGCGGCGGTCAGCTCTGTTGTACTCCTCGAGCTGGGGGAACTTTTCATTGCGTCCGATTCCACATGGCTTGCTATTGTGACGGTGGATGAAATAATGGATGGATTTGAGGGGCTGGAGCTTGACTTCCCTACAGTGAAGGGGATATTCTTCTGGAAAATGCTTTGAGGAGTACTGTCTATGAGGAGAAGGAGTACATCAAGTTCCAAACTGGACACCGACTCAGCCACAGGAGGCCCCTCAGCAGACTCCTCACAGTCCAGCTCAGCCGTTCAGCTGCCTAAGTCGTCTCTGGCTGCGTGAGTGTCTCCGTCGCTCAGCCACCGTCTCCAGCTCGTCAGCGGACTCCGCCGCCTCCTCCCCCTCCTCCGGCGCGTCAGTGCAACTCCGCCTCCTCCGACGCGTAAGCGGACTCGCCGCTCAGCAACGATGGAAGAGAGATGCCGCCGCTCCGGCGGCTAAGTACAAGCGGAGGGCGGGAAGAAATTCAAAGCTGGTCCAAGCCTCAAGGCTCTTCCAAAGTTACCATATGAGAGGACTGACAAGGAAACCGACGAAATCGTGGAAAACCGAAGTGCAGGCCCATTTGAACGGAAACCTCCACCTCCGAAGGAAACGGGAGATCGGTGGAAGCGAAGCACACTCTACATGCCCTTAAGCGACCACCACCGTCTCCGCCGCAATCCAACTATTATCACTGTAGTGGAATAACATATGGTGAAGCCGGCGGTCGGGAAGTACTACCAGTGCTTCAAGGGAAGCAAAAACGAAGAAGTGGGAAAACAATTCCCCAACTCGGTGAACAGGAGAAGCAATCGTGGCCCCCCGCTCAAGGTGTCTAGCGAATCGCTAATCATCCGGGGCTACTGCCGGTACCAATCTTGGTGATTACGCGGGCGATGATGTACAGTTTGAAACATTAGAGGGAGTAGAGATCTTTAGATACGAGCACACGGAAGCTCTCGTCAAATCTGAATCACCTCCTCTAAACACGATGATGCGAAAATTGCGTGAGTGGTACTTGGAAAGCTGCAGGAAGAATGGGATCGATAGTTTGATGCTGAGGAATTAAAGATGAGCACGACCTCATTGGAGTTGACTTGATGCCTCTTGAATTTGTGGAATTAATTCAGTTATTCAATCAACAAGCCCTCGCAAACAACTCATGACTTGCTACTGTTGTAAGTATTACTTCTGTAATTAAGTCTCTAGCTCAGCTCGTTCATTGCATGTATATATAATTATCCTCACTATATTATGCAGGTTGAAGATCGTTGAATGTAAGGAAGACAAATCTATGACATTGGGTTCATTAGCCCAAATACCGTAAATGAATGGTCGGTAAAAAACAGGTCAAAGATACTGAGGAAAACTTGCTACAATCGTTCCTTCGACATCAAAACAAAGGGAAAATATTATTTCCTTACAACTTCAAGTGAGTGTTACTGTCTTGTGCATATTCGGTTTCGCTTAGTCGAGGTTAAATAATGTAATTGATGAGTTATGCATGCGCAGCTTCCACTTTATCTACTCGAGGTTAGCTTGACGGGGCAGTAGTACTTCTTAGACTCGAGACATAAGATCCCAAGGATTATGAGGACATGATTGCAATGCTCCAGAAGCAAGTTCAATCATTATCGCACCATATCGGCAACTTTCGTTCATTTCCTGATATCAAGTAATCATTTTGTTTGCTGGCAGGGTTTGGAAAAAGTTCATCGGAATGGTTCCGGGTCTGAGGAACGAGCTGCAATTTACACACCCCAAAGTAAGTAGTACTAGCTAGTTCCGCGCATCTCTCATTGATTCTAGTTTCATCAATACCATTGTCATGCTTGATTATATCAGTTTGATTGAACTTATTCCGTAAAGTGCTTGTTGCAGGCACCCGGGACTGATTTATGTGGATACTACATTTGCGAGTTCATGCGCCACTCGACCTCTGAGTGGGGCTACTCTGACAAACAATTTGAAGTACGTAAACAATATTCATAATTTAATTTATTACCATCAATTGTGTGGTTTCATTCATATATATGTATTGACCCCCTTCTTAAATTAGGTCCGGGAGATGCGGGAAGAACTCCTACCACGTGATCGCATATGAGCAGTTCAAGAGGAATTGGCGGGATTCTTTCGACCATGTCATACATAAAGACGGAGAATACCATGTGGAAATTCAAGCTGATTTTCGGTAGATGATGTCAGGGATCTGAAGAGATGTTATATTGTATTATGTAGTAGCGTCGGAAGATATATGAAAACTTGTTGTTCGAAAAGCACGGAGAAAGAGAAGTCACTTCTCCTATATATGTTCATGATCACGATGTTGTGTCATTAATGGTTCCTTCATTTGCTTACTAGCTAGGTCGAGTTCTCTCGATGTAGTAGCTACCGTCGACCAAGCATGGAGAAAGAGAGGTCACTTCTCTCTATTAGCTAGCTAACACAATATGAAACCCCTAAATTAACCCTCCAAAACCCCAAAACCCCCACTTTTAAAAAAACAAAAACCCAGCGCCTGCGAGCTGCTGACGCGTGGCTGCCTTTGGTCCGGTTGGTGTTACCAACGGGACTAAAGGTCCTCCTGCCTGGGCTCCCCACAGCCGCCACGTGGAGCCCCTTTGGTCCCGGTTCGTAAGCCAACCGGGACTAAAGGTTTTGGGCATTAGTCATTTGTTTTGTCTCGGTTCCAGAATCGGGGTAAAGGCCCTCTGGAACCAGGACTAGTACCTGTTTTCTACTAGTGAAGGGGGGGGGACAAGGTCGGTTCACGAAATTTAATGGGTTTCTCGGTCCTTGCTGCTCTTCTCGAAGAGGTTGATCCATTGCGTTGTTGTCTCATTCTCTTCTGCAATCTTGCATCATGTTGAACTTGACATCTTTTCTTTGGAACTTCATCATGCTTACGAATAGGGTAAGAGGGGAAACTATAAGGACGAATGTCTAGAAGGGTCGGCATCCGTAATTATCTCAGGGAAGGAGTATAAAAGTATATCTCGAGTTGAAACACATGAAACACATCGAGAACAAGATACATTTATAAGAAGGTATGAGAAGGTTTCAAGCGGGTAGGCAATCATTCGATGCCTATAAGAGATGTGAAAGAGGTTCAGAGCAACGAGGAATAATAAATGTTGTGGCTGATACCGAAATGGAATCATAAGGAAGGTGGCTCGCGGAAACGCATATGAAGCCAAGTGCAAGGGTAACTTCGGATAGAAGGATATCACATAGTCTTTACAGGAAAATTCACAATTAATGAGAGAGTTTCCGTAAGGAATCAAAAGAATGGCAGGCTCGAGGGGGTAGAATGATAATCGATCACAGGGGCAATTGGAACATACAGTCGCAAGTGCTACGGAGGAAGCAAGGCATGTTGCACCAGTATGTATTTGAGGACTCGAGCATTTCTGAATCAATAGGATGAGCAAAATCAAAGTGTTCAACAAACATACCACGTGATGAATAAGAAGGGTGATGGCATCTTGTGCGATCATGATACAAGGTTCATCAGAGAATAGTTGTTAGCTATGTTGGCAACAAGGTCGGTACCAAGGGCGGGGGGTTGAAGAGAACCCTTTTCCTGGTCGTAAGGACAAGGCGGACCAATAGGCAAAGTTCTTGTCCACCGGCGGTTACGGAATGTCATCAACAATAGTAACTTGGTCTACAGACAGAGTTGTACACCGGGGGTGTTTACATAAGCAGGGAATTATTACTGCTTAGATCATATAATTATTTGAAAGGTTAAACAGACCAATGGAAAGGAAAATGTGACTATCAGATTAAACAGACCAATGAAAAGGAAAATGTGTTTATTCATAAATATTAGGAGTATATCCTTACAGAACAAGTAGAGTAATGATTTCCATGACAGGATAGCAAGTAGATAACCATTTAGGTAAAGGGGCGAGGAAAGTTCATGAGGTTACCCATACAACGGTGTTTGGATATTTGATCAAGAAACATTTAGCATGCACTTCCAATGCTCTTATTGATATTCGGAGTTCCATAGTCATGCTTCAGGGTAGCAATGGTATGATGTTAAAGTAAAGATTGGGTTTGAAGATCACAAAGATACAAAGGAACAATTTCAAGAATAGCAAGGAACTTAAGGTTTAAGCAAAACATGACCAAGTCTGTGTTGGAAGGGAGGCAAGGACGTGTTGATGCAACACACAATTATCGAGGGGCAAGGATGGTATTTCTATCATGAATTCTATTCACATCTGGAAGAAGACAAAATGTTGACGATGATCCCAACACATTTGTCGAGAGGTTTCATGAAGATGTAATCGAACAGCGTCGACATCAAGCAAAAGGAATGGTGAAGCGGAAAGTTACTGGAACAACAGATAAGATGCAAGCTCGGAATGGGAGTTGCTTTTCAAGACAAACAACGTGATGTTGAAAACTCGAGTAAGCTTTGCTCACGGTCTGAAGAATTCGTGGACCAAAGAAGGACGAGGTAGCACGGTCAACGGTAGCATGATAAGGATGTAGCCGGTAGGCTAGGAATGACATGATCGAGTTTAAATTCCCAGCAACAAAGTACTAGGAGTAATGGACCACAGTGTGGATTCGAGTCACTTGGCGGAGTTCCGAGTGACGACAAGCTAAACCTGTGAGTGACTAAAATGGTGAGAAGTATTATTCCAACAAGATTTCATAGAGGTAGTGCAATGGCATGATATCCTCGAGATAACAGAGGGCAATACTAGAAGTAGAACATAGTAGAAGCTGAACTAGATCATTGATCTGCGTAAAGCAGAAATTTAACTTTGTCGGAAATAGACGAGGCACGGGAATGGGTTTATCAAATGAGATCAGCATGGTCAGAACCATAAATGTAAGGAATCAAGTGAAGGAAAACTGGAAAAATTATACAAATGAATGAATATTTTGCATGAAGCTTCCGTGACGGTCTGCGTGACTTCTTATGCAAAGCAATCTCAAATTTTACCACATCCTCCAGTGTCCATATGATGACACGGTGCCAAGTCCGCTAATTTTTTGGCTTCATTGAATTTCAGGGAATTAAACAGCAGCAACCCACAAGTTGGTGGCCTAGCCTTACCCTCTGTTGCCTAGGCCTCCTGTCCTTGGTTTGCACAAGGCCTACGCATAGACTAAAGACCACATATAGGATTTTTCCACCCATTTCTAGCTATGATTTCATGAGGCTGCAGTTTAGATTTTGAATTTCCTGCATTAAAACCCTATAAATGCACTAATGTCTAGAATATGGCAGACGAACCCCAAAAAGGTCAGGACTTGGCATGTGTGATGTATGGTGTGTGTCGAGTGTAGAAAAAAAAGGCCAATGGAGGACGGGGCCCGACACATTGCGTGCAAACCTGAGCCGTTCCCTCTTGAAACCTAGATCCTTCCTCGGAGATGGTCCCATTTCTACGCAGTTGCGCGAATACTTTTGCGAAAACATCTCAAATTTTTACCACACCCTACAGGGGCCATATGCTGACACTGTGTCAAGTCCCGTGATTTTCTGGCTTTGTTTGAATTTCCAAAAATTAAAATAGCAGCAACCCGCATGTCGGTGGCCTAGTCTTGGCCACCGGTGGAGATGACTCATGTCCTTTGGTTGCACAAGGACTAGCCAGTACTAAGAAAAACAACATATAGTAATTTTCAACCCCTTTCTGGCGATGATTTCATGTGCTCGCAATTTAGCTCTTCAATTTTCGGCATTAAAACTCTAGAAATGCACTTAAGGACTAAATCTGGCATGTGTCATGTCATGGCATGTGTTGAGTGTAGAAAAGTTTTAAGGCCAATGGAGGAAGGGGCCCGACACTTCACGTGCAAACCTGGCCCGTTCCCTCAAAAAATCTATCCTTGCTAGCAGGGGGCCCCTTTTTACATAGTCTGCGTGACTGTTTTCAAAAAAACATTCTCAATTTTTTTACCACACCCTCCTGGGGCCATATGGTGACACCGTGCCAGGGCTCGTGAATTTCTAGCTTCGTATGAATATTCGGAAATTAAAGTGGCAGCAACCTGCATGTCGGCGACCTAGTCTTTGTCCCCGGTGTACGGGACTCATGTCCTTTTGTGCACAAAGATTAGCCATGGACAAAGACCATAGATAGGAATTTTCAACCCATTATGCTCACGATTATGTGCCCGCAGTTTTGATATTCAATTCTCAGCATTAAAACCCTAGAAATGCATTAATGTCCCGAATATAGCACACGGACCCCCCAAAAGGCCAAAACCTGGCATGTGTCATGTCATGGTGTGGTGAGTGTAGAATTGTTTCAAGGCCACCGGAGGAAGGGGCCCGACATTTCGCGTGGAAACCTGACCCGTTCCCTCTCTAAACTAGTTCCTTGCTAGGAGATGGTTCTGTTTCTACACAGTATGTGTGGCTACTTTTGCAAAACATTCTCAATTTTTTACCACACCCTCCAGGGATCATATGATGACACCGTGCCAGGTCCCGTGATTTTTCTGTTTCGTTTGAATTTTTGGGAATTAAAACGGCCGATACCACATGTGCGTGGCCTAGTCTTGTCCCCCCTCGCTGTCTGGGCCTCCTGTCCTTTGGTTGCACAGGCCTAGACATGGAATAAGACCACAGCTAGGAATTTTCAACCCATTTCTGACCATGATTTCATGTGGCCGCTGTTCATATTTCAATTTTTCGGCATTAAATCCCTAGAAATGCACTTATATCATTAAATATAGCACACGGACCCCGAAAAGGCCAAAAATTGATGTGTGATGTAATGGTGTGTGTTGAATGTAGAAAAGGTTTCAAAGGCAACCGAGGAGGCCCGACACTTCGCTATAAAGTGAGCCGCTTCCTCTCAAACCTATGACCTTCCTTGGGAGAGTCCCGTTTCACGCAGTCTCCATGACTTCTTTGTGAAAACACTCAAATTTATACCACCCTCCAGCGGCTATATGATGACACCATGTCAGGTCCCGTGGTTTCTGCCTTCATCTGAATTGCCGGAATTAAATCGGCAATAACCCGCATGTCAGCGACCTATCTTAACCCCCCGGGTGTATGTGCCTTTGTCATTTTGTTGCACATGTCCAGACATGGAGTGTAAAGACCACAACTAGGGACTTTCAAGCCATTTTGGCCATGATTTCATGTATCGGCGGTTCAGATTTTGAATTTCTGGCACAAAAAACCGTGGAAATGCACTTATATGGTTAAGTATAGCGACGGACCCAGAAAAGCCAAAAGTTGGCATGTATGATGTAATGGTGTGTGTTGAGTGTAAAAAATGTTTCAAGGCCACAGAGGAAGGGGGCCGACACTTCGTGTGCAAAGCTCACCTGTTCCCTCTCGAAACCTATATCCTTCCTGGGAGATGGTTCCATTTCTACGCAGTCTCTGTGGCTGCTTTTGCGAAACAATCTCAATTTTTTACAACACCCTCCAGGGTTCATATGATGACACCATGCCAGATCCCGTGGCTTTGAGCATATGCATGAATTGCGGAAATGAAAACGGCAATAACCCAAATGTCGCAACCTGTCTGGCCCGCCGGTGTAGCGACTCCTCTCCTTTGGTTGTACAAGGCCTAGACATGAACTAAAGACCATAGCAATGAATTTTTATCCCATTTCTGGCCATAATTTCATGTGGGTCGCGGTTCAGATTTTGAATTTCGGCATTAAAACCCTAGAAAAGCACTTATATGGTTAAATATAGCAGACGTACCCCCAAAATGGCCAAAACTTAGCATGTGTGATGTAATGGTGAGTGTTGAGTGTAGAAGAAGCTTCAAGGCCGCGAGAGGAAGAGGTCTAACACTTTGCGTACTAAAGACCACAGCAGGGAATTTTCAATCATTTTCTGTCCATGATTTTATGTGGCTGCGGTTCAGATTTTGAATTTTCGGTATTAAAACCCTAGAAATGCACTTATTGGTTAAATATAGCAGACGGATCCCAAAAAGGCCAAAACTTAGTATGTGTAATGTAATGGGTGTGTTGAATGTAGAAAAAAATTGAAAGCCAATGGAGAAAGGGACCTGACACTCTGCATACAAACCTGACCGTTTCTCGCCATGATTTCATGTGCGCGGGTCCTTTTGCTATATTTATGAAAAAACTTAGAAGAAATAAAAAGAAAAGAAATGCAATGAAAAGATGAAAGAAAGAAAAGAAAATGAAACTAGGAAGAAGAAAATAGAAAATAGAGAAAAAAGGAAATTCAATGAAAAAAAGAAAAAGAAATGAAATTACAAGAAAGAAAAGCAAAAAAAAGAGAAAGATAGCGAAAATAGAAGGAAGAAAATAAAGAAAAATAAGAAGAAAGAAACGAAAAGACAGAAAAGGCAATGAAAAGATTAAAAAAGTAGAAGAAAAACAAAAACTTTGCTGAATGCCGTTTATCGGGTACTCGGCAAAGATTCTGTGCATAAAAAGGATAATGAAACTCTTTGCCTAGTACCTAACGGACGGTACTCGTCAAACAACCCCCGCCGTAGCGGCGCCACAAGTGCGATCGAAGGGGACACATGCCACCTGTTTGCCGAGCACCCTTATGTTTGCTGAACCTTTTGCTAATTTATCGAGTATAGCGTATTTGTCGAGTGTGATTTTCCATGACTCTCGGCACAGTCAGGGTTGTACCGTGTGTCTGTTTTTTGCTGAGTGTTTTTCATACGATATTCGGCAAACTGCCTTATGCCGAATCCCGGCGAAAAACACTCGCCATGGACGAATACTCGAGGTACTGTGCGACAACACGACTACTGCACTTCAGCAACACGCCATGGCGACCTGACGGCATACTCGAGCGGGGATGTCATGCACATTAAAAGCTGGATCAGTCAGATTATCGGGTTTGCCCGCTTCCTCCATTATTTTATCCCATTTTATCCTTTAGCTGTTTAACTAATGTCTAGCTTTGGTCGATGCTGATATTATTATTTTCTAACAGGGAGAGGGCCTCGATGCGCCCGAAGCTTTTTTTTTAGGGGGGAGCGCCCAAAGCTTTATTTCTAACAGGGCGAGGGCCTAGAAAACAGTAATACATGGTATCTTACAGCTAGACCCAAAGAAAACAGGAAATTACAACCTGGTCCCTAACATATGCAAAGAGGGCCCCAAAAACAGATAAGAAACGCAATCCGGTCCAAAACATCTCCCTCACGAGCACAGCGTCACCGTCGCCGGGAACGAAGGTCACTTGGGGCGGCGAAGCGTCATGACAACAAGCCATGGACACATGGAGAAGATGGACTGTCTGCCATATGGCGCCATTGCTAGGAGGAAGAAAGAAGAACGTCATTGGTCAGAAAGGGCGATGGCGAGGCGATGAAGACCGCCCATCGACCACATCCGTGGCGGCGTAGCTCCATCGACCAACGGCGACGAAGACTGCCCTTCTACTGCATTTGTAGGCGGCGTAGCTCCATCGACTTGACCACAACTGATGAACCGCAACCCGATCCGCAGAGATCCAAGCATCCACTTGCTGTGTCTTCTGTTTGAATAAGGCGTATAGTCGATCGTCCGACAAACCAAACAATCACGCGAGAGCACGACATCGAGATTTGTTAACGAGTTTCACCAACATGTCTATATCCCCGGGCCTGACTACGGGCACTCCTCCCCGTGACACCATCACAATACCGCACACCGGCCACCCAGGCGCCGGCACACGCCGTCGGCTCGTCTGATGCCTATGCTATTATGTTGGCATATGTTACATTTTGTGTCTACCCCCGTACTCCCTCCATTCCACAAGTGTAGTGCTATAGATTTTTATGAAAGTCAAACTTTACCAATTTTGACCAAGTTATAGAGAAACTGTCTACATTACAATACCAAACATGTACATTCTGAAAATATAACTCATGATGTATTCAATTATGTGCATTTGGTTCTAGATGTACCTACTTTTCTCATAAATATGGTCAAAGTTTGTAATATTTGACTTTTGCAAAAATCTATAGGCACTAATTATGGAACGGAGGGAGTATTATATAAGAGGTCTAGGATACAAGAGTCCTACTAGCACACTATATCATACCATGTCTACACACCGTACGACTCAGAGTCCAACGTAACCTACTTATACAGAATATTCGACACAACCCAACAAACTTCACCATGGCGAATATTCCACCATCTTGAATTCGTCTATGTATCAAACTTTCATGTACATTAGACTTGAGTATATCCCATGGGTACCGTTGCTACTTCCAGACTCCGTATGACTCCAGTTGAACTTGTAGTCCCTTCTTTTCTTGATCACAGTCAACACTTGAGCCAATAGTAGGAGCTACTACCACGTGAAGGCCAAGAGTAATTCTTGTTTGGAATTTGCTACTAGTTTACACTCCCAACTTCCATAGTATCCGTTCAACGTCATCACACACCAATCACTGATCTGCGGGAAAATGAACAACTCACATATTGATGTTAGTATAAGACTTACCTGAACTAAACATCCTGCCTCTTTCTTGACTGATGTCTGAAATTTGAAGGAATTTCACCCGCTGCTTGTAGTCACCCGGAGTCAATTTCGCAGTTGTCTCACCACCAGAGCCCTGACCCGTCTTCATATCTCGTGCTAACCGCATGCCTCGCTGCTATTACTGCGTCGAGCCTCTACTGTCCCGGTCGAGTCTTCAGGGCAGCGGACCCACACCACTCAACCCCACCGCAGAGTACCACCGATCATCACCGACCGATGACGAGTCTCACATTCCATCAGACCACTGGGCCCCAGGCCGAACCACGTGTCTCTCGCTTTTTTCGTTGAAATAGACTCCGACTCTCTGTCGACTTACACCGTAGCCCGCAATCAGCACCGAGTGAGGTCTCTGTCAGACTCCATCTGCACCTTCAACATGACTCCATGGTAGATGATCAGTCTACACATCGTATGTTGGCATATGTTATGTTGGTGTCTACCCCCACGTATATAATAGGCCTAGAATACAAGAGTCCTACTAGCACACTACATCATACCATGTCTACACATCGTATTGACTCAAAGTCCAACTATAATGTACCGTGTACACATATTCGACACACTCCAGCATCTTCTTGTCCACCGCCATGTTGGTTCGGAAGACAAAGACGAGGTTGGATCCCCTCTCAAATCAGGGACGATCGCAAGCTATTGAGGAAGCGGCAACGATACTCCTTCCACTGGCCACTGGCTCGTCGCCACCACCACCAACATACTATCACTGCTAGGCACCACACACGGCGGCGCGTCGCCCCATCGGCATGATGCCATTCTCCGGCATGTCGCCAAGCTCCCCTAAAGAACCATCTAAGCTATAGCTCTAGTTACTAGGCGCACCGAGCGCCTTTCCCATCTCCTCCCAACCGGCACCGCTGATGGCGAGAGTCCAGTATCGTGCTGGCCCTGGCTGGCGAAGTCGCTGGTCGCCCTCTTTTCCGCCCCTCTCAAACAGTAGAAGGAGAGGAGAAAAAGGCGGCATATTTCTTCTCTTGGATTCTTTTTCCAATGGATTTTTGTCTTTTGTTGACTAACCAAGATGCTAATGATTACCTGGTTTGATTGCAAGCACGAGTGAGCTTCCCTACCGATCGGATCAAGGATCCGGCTACAAAACCTACAAGGAGCTGGTCTGCTTTACCGCGTGCGCTCCGCATGCCCTCGGATGCGTGCTCGATCGGGCACGACACAGCCAGCACGCCGGTATACGTGCGGCCAGGCATGCGCAGGCACGCAAGCAACACATAACAAAGAAGAAAGGACAACATCGGACTGATCGATACGTGCCCGTGCATCTACGTGCTACACGTCCAGTATATCCAGTCAATTACGGATTAATCTATTCTGTTTAAGCCATTTGATCTCACGAAGATCTCGATTGATCGATACATGAAGGCTAATCCATGGATCAAGGGCGTGGATGGCATCTCCGAACGCAGTGGGAGTGATCCGTCGTCGGCGTTCTAGTGAATGACCTGCAGTTGCTCAGGTCGAATAACGTAGAAAACTTAGAGCATCTCCAGCCTTCGGCCCATCAGGACGCCGAAAAGCGCGTGTCTGGGACTGAACCGGGTTTGCTTTCGGCGTGGGGGTGATTGCGTTCCCAGTCGTCGCCCCCAGGTCGCCCCCAAAATCACGCAAACTCGGCGAACTGAATATGAGTCTGGCACAAACTCGACGGGTTTTCATTGAAATTTTGTAAAAAAAAACGAGAAACGTACAAACTACGTCTAGAAACACGCCTAGCCCTACTACAGCCGCGACCGCCGCCCGCCTTCTAAATGCCAGGAGCCAGTGTAGAATGGGTGTAGTCACCGCCGTTGTCGTGTCGTCGTCGTCGCCCTGGTCGCCGGAGCCGGCGTCCCTGCTGCACCCCTGACCAAGGTCGCCGACGCGCGGGGGGTTGGAGGCCCGGGCTCGTCCTCCTCATCGCGTCGAGGACGACGACGCCGCCCTCCTCGCGTCTGTGGCGCCGGGCCGTGATCTCAGCGTAGGCCCGGCGCTGCCGCGACACCTGCTCGCGGACGTAGTCCGCCTTCGCCCCACTTGAGGGCGGTCTCTTCGCGGGGCCATCTCCGCGTGCTCCGGCTTCACGGGAGCAGCCCGGCTCGGTCTTCAGCCGGACTAGGCGGAGGGAATGCGGGGAGGGGCGGCCGCCCTCGTTGATGACGAGGGGGCGCCGGAGCCCGAAGAGAGGAGGTCACCGCCTCCATCCGCCGCGGCGTCCAGGAGCTGCCACAGCGGCGAGAGAAGGACGGGCGCGCCGGTACTCGAGGGCGGCGTGGTTGCGGTCTCGATGTGGTCGAGGACGGCCTCGAGGGGTGCGCCGGCACGCCCCACCACTCGTGCCGCCTGTCGGCGTTGAGGCGGCCGCGGGGGATGATGCCGTTGGCAGAGGGCGATCTGGGCTTCGTGCGGCGCTCGAAGTACATCGTCCACAGCGTGTTGCTATCGGCGGCGTACGTGGCTCGTTCCGTGCGCTCCATCAGCGAGGAGCGGATGCGGGCGATCTCGGCCCGCCGTTCGGCGCCGGGGGCACCGGGACGCCGCCGACGCTCAACTTCCACGAGCCGGCACTGCATGTCTGGGGCGCCGGATAGTCGGCCTCGTAGAGGAGGCGCACCTCGTCCTCGTGGAGATGGCGTCGGCCGAAGCCGTTCCGCCGCGGAGTCGCCGGGATACCGCTCAGCCCTTTGCTCGTCGGGGGGAAGAGGGGGAGGAGAGGTGGCTTCTGTGGGGAGTCAGAGGCGAGAGAAGGGAGAGTTGTGGCGAGTGGCGTACGCGGGCTGGGGAGGTCGGCTTATAGCCGAAGCGGGCGGTGAGAACCTGCATGCCGGGCGACGCGTGGGCGGGAGCGGGCGGGCGGCGTCGCGGCGCCTTCACTACGCCGCCGTGAGGCTCATGGAGGCTGACCGGCGCGGCCGTGCGGCAGCCTTGGCATTGATTCCTGAGGGAAACCGAGGCGATGAGGACGCGAAGCGGCGTGTCGTGACTCGGCGGGCCCATTCCCGTTCACGCCAAAATCGCTTCCCGGGCCCCCAGGCACCCCCCAGCGCGCCGGGTTCGGCCGGGTCCGCCACGCAGCCGTTTCGGTCCAAACCGATGAAAAACGGGCTCCTGAGGGTGCGACTGAGCCGTTTTCTGGGCGCCGCGTCAAAAATGGCCTGGGGGCTGTTTGGGGCGCGCTGGAGATGCCTTAGTGTTCACCGCTGTCACGGCAGCACCTGGGTGATTGCTCCCTTTTGTTTTTCTTTCTACTTCCCTGAGTTTATTTTTTCCCGTATATTTGTAATCTATAATGCAAAGACAGAGCACCTGCCATTTACCCCTTAAAAAACCAGGATTGCACCGCGCGCGACCGCACGCCACAGTTTTCTCTACTCCGCGGAAAGCGCGATAAATTTGATTCCCGGAATCAACCGATGCACGACAGGAAGGAAGCAAAAAATCTATCCATGCCCTGGATCACCACAAAATCAGACTCCGTTCTTTTTTTTAATTGGCAAAATACTAATCGTGTCTTTTTTTAAACACAGGACAGACGCAAGCGCTCATATACACGCGCATACACTCACTCCTATAAACGCAACACACGCACACCCTATCCTATGAGCATCCTCGAAAGACTGAGCCGGCATATCATCTGAAATTTACGAAGTCACCGTAGGCACCTCGTCGTCGACGGGAACGTCTCCTCCCATGAATGGCGCATCACGGAAAATCCTGAAATAAATTCGAAATAAATGCGAGCACGAAGATTTGAAAACCCTGCTGGGCTGGGGATACCACAGTCCCTTCAACATCCAACCACAGGTTGGTTCGCAATACTAATGTGTCTTGATTTGCGTATGTGTGCCGACATACACTCAACTCGGGAGGAACACATGTACATGGGGCAGACGGCTACGCCTGAGCACGTAGCCGCTACCACCGCGAGTAGCGTGTAATTAGTACTCACCGTTCCATAATATAGTGTGTATAGATTTGTTGAGAGTCAAACTTTATAAACTTTTACCATATTATAGAGAAACTGTTTATATCTACAAATATCAAATAATAAAAATAAGAAACTATATCTTATGATGAAATCTAATGATATATGCTTGTCATGTAGATGTAAATGGTTTTTATTTACAAACTGATCAAAGTTTGTGATGTTTGACTTCTAAAAAAATTATATGCACTACGATACGAAACCGAGGAGTACGAGGAGAAAATCGATCGGATCAGGCATGCGCCCAGCACGCATGCACAGAAAGAAGATCCAGATGGCTTTGATCTGATCGAGAAACTCAGGGTGCGTTTGGATCTTGTGTAGACAAGGCAGGCCTTTGGTACCCGTGGAAATTTGACTTTGCTAGGCAATATAGCCAGTAAACAGACGCCGGAACCTTGACCAAGGAGGAGAGCTCAGCACACATGGGCAAAGAAAACGAAAGCGTCCTCCAGCTCCCCACACATCTGCTCACGTGCTAGTACGTACTCCCCCGTTTTTACATAGTCTGCGTATAGTTTTAGTCAAAGTCAAGTTTTGTGAACTTTGACAAGATTTATAAACAAAAATATTAACATATACAATAACAAAATTAATATCATTAGATTTATATTGAATGTACTTTCACATCTATAAATTTGTATATAAATGTTATATTTTTTTCTATAAACTTAATCAAAACTTATGAAGTTTGACTTCAGTCCAACTCTAATATGCACTAATATGCAGGTAAATAAAAAGGTGGGAGTACTAACGAAACAACATGCCCACACATCGTGCTCACGGCTAGTACGTACTAACTCCTCAAAAAAAAAGGGCTAGTAGTAATAACAGCAGCAGCATGTTCTTCATTGGCAAGCGCGTCGGGAGACTCGCATATACCAGCCGGCGTCCACGCGGGAAGATCGAGTCCGAATGGACCGATTCATGCGAATAGATTAGATGATTTTATATTCATTAGATTAACTAGCAAAAGGGCCGTGCGTTGCAAAGGAGAAATTAAAATCATAATCTCCAATGGCCATGACCACATTTGCTGCATACAGAGATACACTATCACTCTCTTTCTCATTGAACATCCTTTTTTTTAAATAACTGGATATAGTTCGTAAAAAAGAAGAAGAAGATAACTATATATACCTTAACCAGAGTCAGTTACAAACATAGCACAGACGCATCATCGCCGAAGAAAAGCGAGAGACAAAATGGTGTCCCAACACAAATGCAAAAATACCCCCAAAGAAAAAAGAAGAACAAAACACACCACACATGCTTCTCTAATGCTCTCCACAAAGCTTGCGTCAACTTAATCTTTTTAAAAAACCAGTCGGTGGGGGAGTCCAATCCCTCTAGCTCCAGCATTATCAGGTGCCCATCTTAAACCATCCATTGGACCTTTTCCTTTATTTTTCGAGCCCACTGGGGAACAGAGTGGACATGCGGCAAAAGACGCCCAATAATTCTCACAAAGCTAGCAGAAGATGATACATGATTCCTTTCCTTTAAAATCTCAACATTTCTCAAGTAACAGGTTCTCCAGAAAATGAAATAATTTGGTCGCGCGGACATGCCTCAATTGGATTAGAAGAACAATAGACCAATCATACCCGGTATATCTGAAGACGTTCTCCGTAGGTAATCCCCAAATGTCCCTCATGGCCATCCGCAACGCAACCGCCTCGGGCACGTGACAAGCGCATGGAAAAGTACTTCATCCCAATCCACAAATAGTGCACATCCTAATAGTAGTTGGTGATGATGCCACCACTCCAGATATTCAAATGAGTTAATTAAAAGACTCGCTAAGGTAAAATTTACCCCCTCCGAAACTTCGACATGAGGGGGGACGTCGGACATGCATGAGAGAGAGGCGGTCGCGCGCTCCTACAGCCGCCCGACCAACTCTCGAGGCCACCCAAAGCCTAGAAGAAAGAGTTGTTGTCGATTACCCCCTCCCGATAATTTCGACATGAGGGAGGACGTGGACATGCATGAGAGAGGCGGTCCGCTCGCTTGACAACTCTCGAGGCCACCCAAACCCTAGAAGAAAGAGTGTCGTTGGATCTACCCCTCCCGATAACTTCGACATGAGGGGGGACGTCAGACATGCATGAGAGAGAGGCGGTCCGCTCCCCCGACCAACTATCGAGGCCACCCAAACCCTAGAAGAAAGAGCGTCGTTGTCGATCTTCCCCCTCCCCGATAACTTCGACATGAGGAGGGACGTCGGACATGCATGAAAGAGGCGGTCTGCTACCCGACCAACTCTCGAGGCCACGCAAACCCTAGAAGAAAGAGCTTCGTTCTCGATCTAACCCTCCCCGATAACTTGACATTAAGGGGGGGTGGACATGATGGAGAGAGGGGTCCGTGCCGCTCCGACCAACTTTCGGGCCACCCAAACCCCGAGAAGAAAGAGGTCGTTGTCGATCTACCCCCTCCCCATAACTTCGACATGAGAGGGGACGTCGAACATGCATGAGAGAGGAGGTCCGCTCGCCGGACCAACTCTCGAGGCCACCCAAACCGTAGAGAAAGAGTGTCGTGCGATCTACCCCCTCCCCGATAACTTTGACATGGGGGGGGGGGGACATCGGACATGCATGAGAGAGAGGCGGTCCGCTCGCCTGACCAACTCTCGTGGCAACCCAAACCCTAGAAGAAAGTGCGTCGTTGTCGATCTACCCTCCCTGATAACTTTGACATGGAGGGGGATGTCGGACATGCATGAGAGAGAGGCGGTCCGCTTGCCCGACCAACTATCAAGGCCACCCAAACCCTAGAAGAAAAGAGCGTCGTTGTGATCTCCCCCTCCCCGATAACTTTGACATGAGGGGGACGTCCGACATGCATGAGAGAGGCGGTCCGCTCGCCCGACCAACTCTCGAGGCCACCCAAACCCTAGAAGAAGAGGTCGTTGTCGATCTACCCCCTCCTCGATAACTTTGACAGAGGCTAACTCT